>WYDE02100617.1:0-11657 GCA_009867175.2 Adela reaumurella
CCTTCACCGGGGTGCATCGTAATTTTGCACACAAATTTTAACCGAGATTTAAAAATCCGGAAAAATTGTGCGCATACGAGGTCTCGAACCCACGACCTCTCGAGTAAGAGGCGTGCGCTCACCAACTAGGCTACTCCGCAACATATAGAATACATATGATGCATTATACATACATGTAATTTTTGTAAGAACCAAGGTGAAACCATTATCATATTCCAAGTGAATTTTCTATATTTGACTGTCAAATACGAGTTCGGATAACCGGACGTCCGGATAACCTGCGTCCGGATAATGGGTGTATTTACTAGTTTTATTCTAAGTAGGTATCCATTTTTTGTTTCAGTTTCGTCGATATGACTGCACGTAATACAGCAAATGTTACAGCACGATATAAGGTAATTATAATCACAACTTGCTGTATAACCCTTCGTAAGGATGTATTAGTTCAAGTTTATAACAAAATTTTCATTTCCATATAACATGGCAATGGAAATATCAGAATTATCGCAATCCCAAAACCGGGCACAGATTCATCCCTGGAATCTTCTCTAAGGATTATATTGTTGATTTCATGCATGGGTAAAACATTTAATTTAATTATTGTAAGGAGTCTAGAGTGGGTTGTTCATAGGAACAGGATTATAACAGATAATTCAACAGGATTAAGACGTGGGATGTCTTGTTTGGAAAACGTTTCCAGGTTTGTCACGAGTATACAAATTGCCCAAACGACGAACAAACCTACTCTGGCTTGCCACCACTCACCATGCCTTAACCTTGATAATTCACCCAATCTGGCAACACTGAATATGTGTTGAATTCGCTCTTGTGTTGTGTGTGAGCGATTGTGAATGGCTGGATGGCTGCAGGTGGAGCGCAAAATGGATACGCTGGTGCTGCTGAAGGAAGACAGCTTGCGGCCAGCGGCATCAGTGAGCATGCCGGAGCTGCCCACGCCGACCCTGCATCAGCTCATACAGCCCAACCGGTTCCTCGCCTTGCCCAGGCTCTCCGATCAGGTATACACCAGCCGATGAACACTGTGTAAACAAGAAGTCAGCATCCCTCCCTTTGTCTTTAATACTAGTAGCGGACCTCATAAGCCTAAAAGCCTGACTTGCCTAGCTACTAGTCAGTTACTGTCGCACCCGCAGGCTCTCACACTAATGTCGATCAATGTATCGCTCACTATACTGAGCGAGCGGTAGTCTTTTGCTTACTCCCGCTGACTTTTAAATGTCTTATTTTATATCCTTCTCTTTTGCTCGCTCCATACAATCTGCAGCTAAAACACCCATAGCAGTATATTAAATAAATACTCATGTATTGCGTTAAATATGAGGAAGCAAAGAATAATTTGTGTTAGAGCTCTAGGATTCATCTTTCACGCATACTCTTTTAGTTCTATCTCTGAGTTTCATTAGAAGAAAGACGAGACAACTAAACCATTGAAGTAGGAGAAGTCGCAAATAGTATGTAGGTTACTTATTACAGTGTTTACCTACCCAAACAAAGTACCCGTTTTATTATTACGCATGTTCATTTATTAGTTGTAGGTTCAGGCTTTTGGGCTTTGGTTTGCTCTACAATATGACCCCAGGCCCGTCCCCGTTTAATGCAGTTGTGAATGCATGCAGATATTTAACCATGTGTCTCTCAACCAAAAGATCTTCCTTTACTATTTTGTAATAATTTAAATTTTTTTTTATCTTTTGCACCGATTTGCTATAAGTAATATTTACATATATGTATTGCAGAGTGTTCTGGAGCGAGTTTGTCCGGTGGAATGGCGTGCGGCACGTCGCAGACTGTGTTGCGTGCTGGTGTCGCAGACTGCGGGCGCAGGCGAGGACGCAAGAGCCACGCTGAGACAGTTGGCTGCAACGAATGATGTACCATCTGACAGGCTCAGATACGCCTATATCTATTCACACACTCAGACTCATTTCGTACAGGCTTTGGCTGCTGGATCAGGTATGTCATATATTTGTGTTTTGTTGTTAAGAAAGACATAAGTCAACAAACCAGTGCCCTTAGTCCTTACACCCTTGTACATTTTACTTACGTAAAAGGTTACCGATACCCTCTATGAATTTGTTGTATATTATTCGTGGTGGAATTTTTAGTGGTCATAAGAAAAATTGTCTTAGGCGAGAGACATTTTGACTGCCAGATCGGGTGGACGTGTCGCATATAGCGCTCTCGTATCACCTCCAGAGCCGCCGTGGTCAAGGGTCCGCCGCCTTTTGTTCATCGCATCTGGACTCTATTGTCTCAGAATCGGCGTCTAGTCGCTCAATTCACAATTTTGTAGAAATTGTAAATTGAGAATTGAAATTCATAAAAAATATGTGTTTTAGTGGTTTCTAGTAGATAACATTTTTATGCTCAGTGCCTTCGATAAAGAGTTACTTACTTGCCATCATGATGAAACAGTGAGCCAGCCCGAAAACAATATATACTTGGGACGGGGTGGTGCCTCCCTAGAAATAATACCTCATCGTACTTGGGCTGGGCAATAAATCTCCAAAAACGTCCGCATCCAGCTACAGCCGAGGCCAAGTTTTACTGTGTATTTTCTGTTTTTAACTAATTAAGACATTTATCAACTACAGTATATTTCGACACGAAAGAAAAATATGGTATTCCTAATGCAAAGCGGATCCCCGTTACACAATGGGAATGTTGTGTAACCACCAGCCTGCAAGTTTCATCGCTGGACTATGACAAGTCAAATTCAAACCATCTACACGATAGAATTTACTCCAGCTAACAACGCAGCAATGCTCATTCCAAAGAATCCCAATATCACTTCTTTCCACATAGGTACTAATAACCACAAAAGTAACTGTAAATACTGCTAGAATAGGTATATATGTATGTAGTTTTGCTTATTTTATTTATTATAATTTATTTGTGTACTATTAGTAATGTTGTGTGTATATTTGTTTTATATGTATGTATAAATATGTTGTTTAGGAATGCCCAAGAGGCATTAAACTCGCCTATTTGTAACCCTGTAATATGGTGTGCAATAAAGAATACATTCATTCATTCAATATAACAAAATTAGCTAGAACATAAGCCGGTCCATTATCTCACTTTCCCGCCCGTCCTGGAGCATGTCTTCCTGAAATTTTGTAAATGGCTGTAATAGTCAAATTTCTGAATCTATTCAAAACTTTGTTGAAACTGGCCTTAAAACTTTGTATAGCTACATTCCATGGTCTTACTTACTTGTGATTATTGAAAGGAGTAGAACATAAAAATATAGAAAACAAAATTTAATAAAAATGTCTTGAAATTTTTGAAAATTTTTTACTTGTCACATTATGTAATTACGGCCATTTCCGACTTTCAAGACAATTTTTTTATCTGAGCACTAGACATTAATATACAACAATTTCATAGTGGGAATTGGAATAAACCTTTTGCGTAAGTAAAATTTCCACGATCGTAAGGACTACCAGTGAAGTGTCTTGTACAATAAGCTTAAACATATAATTTGTTCTACCAGGTGACGAGAAGGCAGCGAGCGACACTTCGCGCATGGTGCACCGCATCGTTATAATCTGGCGGCGGGAAGCAAGCAAGGTGCAGTACGAGTGGCTGAACGAGACATGGCCCGAATGCACCGGCGACCACTGTGCACACGACACAGACTGGAGCAAGCGAGACCCGGCCGTGAGGGAGCGGCTGCTCAAGTACCAGGAGAGACTCAACGAGACGACGCGCGCCCTCGAGCAGCTCATCAGGCGACTGCTAAAGCCGACGGAGGCCATGTCCTATGAAGCTCACGTACAGGTACACATTTACTCACTTGCAAAAAAAAAAAAAAAAAAAAAACGCCACCCAAAAACAACAACAAAATCCTAAGAAAAAATATAAAGAAAACTAACATTAAAAAAATAAAAAAATTAAACAATAAAAAGAAATTAATAACTTGCAAAAAAAAAAAAAAAAAAAAAACGCGAGCCCTCAAGCAGCTCATCAGGCGACGACTCAATATGAAGCTAACGTACATGTACAAATTTACTCACTTGCTCAAGTACCAGGAGAGATTGAACGAGACAACGCAAGCCCTCAAGCAGCTCATCAGGCGACTACTCAATATGAAGCTAACGTACATGTACAAATTTACTCACTTGCTCAAGTACCAGGAGAGACTCAACGAGACAACACGCACCCTCGAGCAGCTCATTAGGCGACTACTCAAGCCGATGGAGGCCATGTCCTATGAAGCTAACTCGCATGAACAAGTTTACTCTCTTGCTCAAGTACCAGGAGAGAATCAACGAGACAACACGCACCCTCGAGCAGCTCATTAGGCGACTACTCAAGCCGATGAAGGCCATGTCCTATGAAGCTAACGTACATGTTCAAATTTACTCACTTGCTCAAGTAACAGGAGAGACTGAATGAGACAATGCGAGCCCTCGAGCAGCTCATCAGGCGACTACTCAAGCCGCTATGAAGCTAACTTACAGGTACACATTTACTCACTTGCTCAAGTACCAGGAGGAACCCAACGAGGTGATGCGCGGACTCGAGCAGCTCATCAGGCGACGGCTCAAGTTGACCGAAGGCACATTCAGTGAAGTTCACGTACAGGTACACATTACACTTTGTGTACAAATTTAAATTAAATAAAAGTTATTTTATTTGCCAACTGTACAAAGTACACACACTGTCATAGGCGCCTGTAGTCTATCTTTGTTTTTGGCTACAAGCCTCGAAGTGCCAGGCATGGCAACGTCGCACGTAGGCCGAAATTGTATTGATTCATATCCGCCACACGCGCCGGACTCACTCGGAACATCCATATGTTTTTGACACCCAACTTCTGAGAATGCATTGTTTTTTCGAAATCGTTCCTGTGTCGTACTGCGAAAATATGGAACGGTCTTCCAGTGAGTGTGTTTCTTACCACATACAACTTGGGGATCTTCAAAAGGTGGGTTAATAAATTGAACAACAACCTTTTCGTCCGCCTTTTAGCTGGCATGGCGCCTCTCTGAGCGTTTCGTGAAAAGTGGTGTTTTTGGCTGTGTCCGAGCTTCTTTTGAAGTTTGGGCACAGCCACCCATGCTGGTTGTCTATAAAAAAAGAAATGGGAATGCTACGTTGCCATCTTGACAGTCAAATGTACGTTACACAAAGTACGTACATGTATACAAAATCGGAACTAAATGAAATTTCATCCTGCTGTTACTTTTTGAAAGGTAAATGTTGGTTGCTCGTTAGGGAAAACAAAATTCCCTGCTGAATTTGTTTAAATAATGAATTTGTATTTTTAACGAACGGTCTAGGTGTTAGTATCGCAGTGGCGGCTAAAGGCAAAGATTCCGGGTTCAAATCCCGGTTTTTCTTTATCGGTTTACCGGTTTTCGTATTTTTCTGATGTATAAATTAATGATTTTCTGTAAAACATTGAAATTGAAATTATCCTACGTTGCAACGTGGGATAATATGGGATTTCGTATATTAAAATTTCCCAATTTTTACAGAAATTTCTAAAGTTGCAATACCAAAAGCTCCACTAGCGACTCCGTTTTCTGAACAGGTAAGTTGGTCGCTCTATAAAATTTTCTCTACATTTCAAGGTTTAAAAAAAAAAGAATAAAAAAGGCTTTTTTTTATTCATGGTGGCCAGACCTCTTAATTAAATAGTTGATTTAAATCATTAGTAGGTTACAATGAGACATAAAAAATGTGTAAAACTTTTCAAATTACCACGGTCGTAAGCATCTTTTTGACAACTTCTGACTCTTCTAGTGGCTACTTTATCGGATTGGAGCAATCTGATAAAGTCGAGAAGAAGTTAAGAGCGGGAAGATTTCAAAATGTTATAAAAAATTTGTGTCTAAGTGAATGTTAAAAAAAATGTTTGTAAAAAGATTCTCGCCAGTTCTTCTTGGTTGTGAGTATCCAGCCATGTAAAAGACTATTTCACTTAAATTTATTTATGTTCATGAGTAAGCAGATTACGTTGGCAGTATTTTTACATATATACAACTTTTTCAATCATCGAAAAATACCAAGAACGTACAGAGATATTTGCAATCAAAATTTCAAGTAAAACTGATATACCCAAACACGCCGTGGGGATGACGGCCCCGCCGCGCCGCCTACCAGCCACGACGTGACGTTACCGTGCCCCGAGTCACTGCTACAAATGTGATAGGGCCGAGCCAGTTCGTGAAGCTACCCGTTTTTTCCAGTGTCATAAATTGCATCGCTTCACACTGCTCTAACTTCGCTAATTCTTTTTGTAGAACAATAAAACTTATATCAAAATTTAAGTTTTGGAGAGTTCTTTACATTTAAAAAAAATCAAAAAATGGTGAAATTTATTGCTCTTATAGTTGGCACTCTGCCACTGTCGTAAAAGCAAAGTGAAAAGTAAAATCATACATGAATCACTGTGATCTCAACAGGGTGATTCATGTCAAGGTTATTTATTCAGCTGAATGTAACATTCTAGAGTAGTGTGTAAATATTGACGTAAATATGTATTTAGTCAGGAATCCGAAATCAGCAACTGAAAAAAAACTATGTTACTAACAACGACGTGCATTGTTACCATGACCTTTTTTATCGGTAGACCCACAAGCTTAACCTCCTTGCGCCACCAGGTCCGGAGCCAGGTGCAGGCGTGTGTGGAGAGTCCACAGTGAACGACGACATTTATCTCATAAGTGCAGGTGCTTCCTTGGTAACGGCACTTTTTGACCGCTGTATGCGAGAATGGCTGTTGCTGTTGAGTTGAGCAGTCTCTCTATAGCCAGAGCTGTGCAGAAAGTCTGAAAAATCATCCTCAGTGAGGAAGTTTCCTCTATAACATAGGTTCTCAAACTTATTTCGTCCACCGCCCACTTTGAGATTTTTTTTTTACAGCGCCCTCCAATTTTTTTTACTTACCATATGTCGCGCATTTGAAACGGCTATCTATTGCAACCACCAATGACAATACAATAATAAAAAATATAAATCTATTAGAATTGCATTTAACATGTGGTTTATGTGTTTTTTTAGGCTTTTTTAAGCTATTTTTTTTTAATCTGCCCTCCGGTCTGCCTGCCCCTAGACCGCCTTAACGCCCCCTATTTTTATCTGAGCCCTCTACTGCCCCCCGAAAGCCTCCAGCGCCCACAAGGGGGCGTTATCGCCCACTTTGAGAATGGATGCTCTATAAGAACATGCAGAAAATTTCAGTTTTATTTAATATGATTTAGGTTCACAATTCTAACACTGAAAGAATTATTGTGATATCATTAAAAATTACAACAATATTAAAGTTTTAGGTAATGCGACTTCGAAAATTAAATCACGCGCAAGCCGAGTGAAACTTCACCTACATGCAGCAGCACAGTGGCAATAGTCTCCTCGCGCCTACCACACGTCGGACCTGTTCCCGAAAACCCATTATTGGGAAGACTAATCCAAATAATTGAGAATGGTTTTGATCGTGGTGACTCCAGTCCAGTCCGGCGAGTGTGGACAAAGGAGAGGAAGACTAGTACTAACACGACGTCACGCGTAGGCGCGAGTAGGTCGGATACAAATGGCGCGCTTTTATAGTTAGATTAGATTAGAGGATTCCCATGGTGAGCAGCACACTGACAGAAACACAGAAAAAAAGCTGCTCTAATGCTGAGAGGAGAGATTGGTGACAGTATGTGTATGATCAGGAGCTGGTGGACGAGGCGGGTGCGAGTGCACTGTGGCGCGCGCTGGTCGCGTGTGCCGAATGGGCGGAGAGAGCTGCTCTAGCACTGAGAGGAGAGATGGCCATCTCCGCCATCACTGTCCTCGCCACTGTACTCATCATCGTCAGCGTCGGCTACCTCATGGCTTACCTCATGTTAGTATTTTATTTTCTTTCAATTTATCTGGCAAATTTTATTTTAAGATTCTATGACTTCCCGTTCTCAATAAGTGTTACAAATCACTTTACTCCACGACAACTTTTACTTTTAAGAACTTTTAATATTTCCAATGTTAAAAGTGGTTTATTCTGTCATTTACCTACAGAATATTTTTTTCCAAGACAGACTAAAGTGACGTCTGCAGCGTTGCCACTTTCACACAAATTTCAAGTAGTTATGCAGGTGTTGTTGAAAATATTATTGATTATTCCATTCATTAGATTAATCGATAATATTTTACATAATAAAATTGCATCATATCGTTCATTTAATCGATTAATCGATAATATTTTTATCTACTGCATCACTATTGTTTAAAGGTGGCAACGCTGCTGTAATGTCAGTGAAACGTCATTTTAGTTCATCTTGGAAAAAAAAATACTTTAAGTATAAGGACACCAGAAAGCATCGCATCGCATTATGAATTTTCAGTACAGTGCAACATAAAACAGTAGAAAGTAAATGAGGTCGCTACCATCGATCATATAGCAAAACAAATTACTGACCGACAAATTTAACTTTACATACCCTGAACCCAACACAATATGATACACTGATGATACAATTTGATATACTGAATCCGCCGCTAACGCTACCGGAAGCTGCCAAGGTGCTGCCAATATAAGTTTGTCAAGAATTGGTCTATGTGCAGCTCCACAGACTGGCCTCTGGCAGGAGCGTCTGTAGAGTAAAAAAATAGTCCGGTATATACTCTATGGGCTTCGGCTGCATTTGGAGTCGACACATATAAATTATCTAAAACGGAGAATAACATTATTATTTTATCTAGATAGTGATGGCACTAGTACGATCAAGTGGAAAAGTTGTCCAAATATCTAATTGAATTGCCACACTTTCCAATTCGCTTTACAGATTGATGGTACCAAGAAAAATATTTACGTTTCCATCAAGAAATATTTTTAGGCATTATCCGGTTCTGCAAAACTCACTAGGAACGCAGCCCGGTGTAGGAAGAAATACTTTGGTGTACTACACTGCACTAGCTGTGCAAATTATAGTATGCCACTAAAAATTAAATTCGATGCCCCGACACGTGCCGATAGGTTAGGTTAATTAACCAGGGCTATATTTTTGTTGTAAACCACAAAATATTTATATATTTTGTGCTACGTCTCCACCAAAGTGTTGTACACTAAATTATTTTAACCTCAACGGTCAAAGCCCACAGAGTATTTACAAAAGACTTTGTCACTTTTACCCTACAGGCAGTCGGCACAACTGTCTGTCTGGGCGGACCGACAGTCGACTGCATATAGAACAGAGAGCTTTAGATTTTTTTTTTTAAAGGGGTGGCTTACACAATTACGTGGTGTATTTATCCTAATTCATGGCTGGATCCAAGTTTTTATGCCGATTCTTTCACAAATTCAATTCTTCTTCACATCCTAAACTAAACAATAAAACATCCATGCTCTTTATTGTTTTCTTGGAGTAACTTGTGTCCTTCTTACGATACAGGAGTCCGCACAGTGCGCCAAATCAGACCGAGATTAGCCTTCAAAAATTATTTGCAATGTCGATCGAAACGGAACGCTACACCCATTTAGTCTGAATTCACAAACACTTGTCTTCATCGCGGATGATGAACACTCTAAAGCACAGTTTTATGCATTCAAAACCACTCTAAACTAACATTTTAATTACGGACTAAACAATGGCGACCGTAAGGTAAAAATCCCGCAAAATTACCAGAGCTTTAGAGAATGTTATGTGTTGCCAGGAAATGGAAACATTTTTAGTACCGAAATAATTATTTCCTACTCTTTCGTGTTTTACTGTAATAAACTCATATTAAACATAAATCTAATGAAATTTTTAAATTTATGAATAATGTCACGTGACCAAGAAAACAGACCATGACGTCACCAGCCATATAAAAACAAATAATTATTTGCCAACATGATTTGTACATATAAATTTTTGCACTTATGGGAACTACTCAACGTACGAATAGACGTTGATGACGAATAGTTATTTAATGCACACACTTGCGTTAATTGAATTTATGTTTTGTACGTTTTATTATGCTGCGACACTGACTAGCGCTTAGGAGCGAAAATTTAATTATTTTGCGTTTTGACATGTCAACTCTTATACAATATATAGCTTCATACAATACAACTTACTTTATGTGCTTATATTCTGGTGCATCTTAAAATGAGAAAATCATGAACACATTTTCATCCAGTAGTATCATCAATTTATTCTTAAATTTAACCTCTGCTGAACTTAGCTACATGTACGGTACGGTAGTCTCACAAATCCGGCACTTCTGTACATCGGCACATCCAGTAGTTCTACACCCTACGCTGCTCCTAACGACCGCCTGCTACTCTTCCTCGCCCGCTTTCTCAGTTTAAATAAATAAATATAGACTTCTCTGCTTAGCATAGGGCGGACTTATTGACGGAGGCAATCTCTTCCAGCCAACCTTAATACACTACAATACATGTATTGTGAGTATGAAATCCGGAAACATTGGGCGCATACTAGGTATCGAACCCACGACCTCTCGAGTAAGAGGCATGCGCTCACCAACTAGGCTACTCCGCAGCCCTGTTTAAGCGGAAGTGTTGCTTGTATAAGCATGTACTTAACAAATGCACACGCATTCTCTCTCAAGCACATCTCTTCATTAAATTTGTCATTAAAATGGATTATTTACCTTCAATTTCCCTATACCTTCTATTAATCCAAACATTCCGATAAATCCGCCACCTCCTGGTTTTGATAGTGCCGGATTAGTGATACTATACTGTACATAAAAGAACAACAGTCATTCTTTATTTATTTGCAAGGCAACTTATATTGCTCAATATTTATTTACATAAATAAAGCGTCTAGTTCCAATACCGGCTATAATCAACATTGGGACCGAAACTGATGTTTTTATGCCAGACGAAAGAGCAACTAATCCTCTGCCGGTTCTGTTCATTAGTGACAACCGAAACCGGCGCTGTCATATAGAAAATTTACATCAAACACTCATGTCGTTTTCAGAATCGGCTATATTGTACGTGTGGGAAAAACAGCTTGGTGGTAAAAAAAAATTGTATGGAACTTCGTTTCAAAATGACATATTTTTACCATTTTCTTGAAAACTATACAAAATACTTTTAAGAAGAGATTTTCTAGTATTGCATTGATTTTCTCCAACTGATAAACCAAACTGACATAAAATATGATGGACGTGGCGTGAGTGCATTGCAAGTGAAATGTTTTTTTCATCTCCTGTAAAATTTGGTGCTGATTTTATAGCGGGAATTGGAAATAGACGCTTTATATGTATATAACGTGAAGTTATTAGAGCACTAAAATATTATTTAAATTGAATTCTAAGATCTTGAGAGCTAAATCCGTGTTTCTTACATTATTAACCGTCCCAACCTCAATCGACACCCTCCTCTACTGCCAATGGTACCGGATATATTCGGTGAAGCCATTGTAAGCTGAATTTAACACCTTTCTCTCCGTATCATTTATTTTTTTGCCTAGAAATAAATATTTAGTCACGCCGTTGCTATAGAGTCTGTTCAATAAGTCCAGTTTACATGGGTAATCAGGGGTGTCATATTGGGCGAGCGGGCAAGAGCACACTTCTCAAGCGGAAGGTGCGGGTTCGATACCCATCGGGAGCACAATATTTACTTTAGAATTTGTGCTAAATGGCCGCTGACACTCCGGTGAAGGAAAACATAGTGAGGAAAC
>WYDE02100728.1:0-11656 GCA_009867175.2 Adela reaumurella
ATTTCCATAGATTCTAGAGCTTGTTTTTCGCTTTTTAGTTGATATTTTTTTATGCAGTCGGGTTTTTTGTTTTTTTTAAATAATTTAATTTATCTTTAGAGCTTTTCATAGAAAAGACAAATGCTGATTTCGAAATACGAAATTCGGATTTGAATCATTTACGCATGGCAACGCTGGTCTTGTCATTTGTCAGGATTAGTTATCTGTCGGACAGTGAGTGAGGTAATTTATATTCTTTGGTATGGTCTGTAGAATTTTAGGAGAATTTTGTTCACTCACTTTGCTCACCAGATTTATTGCAAGGAATTATGGAAGAGGCCGAGCTTTACGAAAACCATAATCTAACAGAAACCCTCACGCGACGAATTTGCTACCTACTTTATAACTGCGTCGCCTAAAACCTTTTAGACTTTTCTAAATAAAATTACGAACGTGTAGAGCACATTTTGCTGCAAGACAGTACGATCGCTCCGTAACCATGAAGTGTCACTACGAGGTTCTAGGCGTGGCACGCGAAGCAACGGCTGCTGAACTCAAAACAGTGTATCGGAAACTGGCCCTGCAGTGGCATCCAGACAAGAACCCGGACAATCTTCAAGAGGCAAAGGAGCAGTTCCAGAGCATACAAAATGCATATGAAGTACTCTCGGATCCTCAGGAAAGAGCTTGGTGTGTAGATTTTATGTAACATTTTGGTCCGTAGGTGCAACAGACCTATATTTCAACCGCTCAGCTCCCGGCCACTTATATTGCAAAACTACATTCGCTCCTGGGCTTTTTCAGTCATCAGTATATATTCTTACATGTATGTATACGAAAACTTACGGGAATAAAGATATGCAATATATTGTTGACGGCCGTGGTCTCGGCCGGCTGCGACCCAACCGTTGAGAATGAAGCATGGGAATGAAGCGGTTAAAAAGGCCTTACTACCAGGTTAACATCACATGACTGAGTGAAGGAGTGATCAATTGAAGTGGGGCGGTGGAAAATCAAATTGCTAGTAAGCTTATTGTATAGGGTGATTTAAAAGATGAATTTTAGTAAAATAATTTCTTCGGAAAGCTTGTAGTTTGGGAGAATAAAGAAACCAATTTCTCCACTTACAGCTGATGATCTGCCATTATTGAGTCGCGTTTCAGTGTTGCCACATGTTTTGTGGCCACGTCGCCACATTTGCATTACCCTTAATTGGTGTAAGTGTTGCCATTTGAACATTTTGAAAGAAAAAGGGGGTAAATCAGAGTATTTTGCGGAACTACATTTGTCCCCACATGTTACTGGTCCAACATGGCTACTCCATAGAGTATTTATAATAGCCAGAGGCACGGAGGGGGGACAGCCCCCTCCGCTGCAAGGTGCAGCATCGGCTTGCCGGTATCCTGGCTACCTGCCTCAGCCGCCACAGCTCGCATGGGTGCCTGCACCGTGTTACACAAGGGCGGCGGGGCTGTCCTCCCTGCAGCGCCGGAGATAAGGCAAAAGATATTTATTACTGATTATTTAACCTTTGCAAATTGATAATTTCTGTGCACATAAGTCCATTAGGCTGACCAGACTGTTCGAACTGCACAAAAAGCTCGTCCAGACTGTCTGTCCCTCCGGTCAATCAGTCTCGGTCCTAAAAATAATGGCGGATAGTTGGCGGGAAGTAGAAAAAAATCTGTTTCTTTATTTTTTTTTCTCCGAAACTAAGAGCTTTTTGAAGAAAATTATTTTACTAAAATTCATCTTTTAAATCACCCTACCCAATAAGCTTACTGGCAATTTGATTTTCCACCGCCCCACTTCATATAAACACCAGAGTGAAGAGATTTCAACCAATCAGACTGGTCGTGCCATGATGTTAACCCGGTAAACCCACAGATTGATCAAGTCTAATTTTAGACAGATCAAGTCTAAAATTACTTTTGTAATGTTTCGATTGGCGTTTTTATAATGCGTTACCTGCTGAGTGATGAGCTGTTTTGCCAGGAACGACAAGCACCGTGAACAGCTGCTGCGTGGCGCTGGCAGCTCCTACGACTGCAGTCTGGACGAATTCCCGTACTTCAGCCTCTCCTACAAGGGCTTCTACCTGCCCAGTAATAAGTTGTTTTGCCAAGTACGATAACTATCTTAAACAACTGTTGCGCGGAGCTCGCAGCTCCTACAACGACTGCATTGTGGACATATTCCCGTACCTCAACCCCTCCTACAAGGTCTTCTACCTGCCCAGTAATGAGTTGTTTTGCCAGGTATGACAACTACCGTAAACAACTGTTGCGCGGAGCTCGCAGCGCTGGTGGCTCAACAAACAAATGCAGTCTGAACGTGTTCCCATACTTTTCAGTCCCTCCTACAAGTGCTTCTACCTGCCCACTAATGAGTTATTTTGCCAGGTACGACAACCACCGTGAACAGCTACTGCGAGGTGCTGGGAGCTCCTACAATGACTGCAGTCTGGACGTATTCCCGTACTTCAGCCCCTCCTGCTACAAGGGCTTTGCAGATGATCCGCAGGGTTTCTACGCTGTCTATTCGGAGGTGAGAGGTTTACCTGTGTGCCTTGGGTGAAATTGATCTTCATATAAACTGTTTAACCAGTTCCACGTCCTAATTCATGTACAGGAGGTGCACAAATTCCTTTAATAATGTGCTCACTGAAGGGGAGGGGATATGCCATGTGGGAGTGGACGTGGTCGGCATGGTATGCCAAGAAGAGCTTATTACACTTGCATCAGCTGGCATGACCATTTACTTAATAAACCTCCAAAGGACTGACAGACAACGCACAGCCTAAACCACTGGGTCTAGATTCATGAATTTGTGCACAGGAGCTGCTTTTGCGGCGTAGATGAGCACTGAAAAAGCATTTTTGAAAATATTTAACATGCCTTATAAGGGGGTTAAATTATAAGGCATGAAAGTGTATATAGTAGGTTATATTTAGAAATATGGAAATTGGTGTTTAGGTTTCTGTTTATAAATAAAAGTGAACTGTATTAGCGTTTTTTATTTAATTTATCCCTTTCGGGGTTAAATAGGGGATGAAAATTTGTATGAAGGTTCAAAAGAGTTCAGCGTGCCAAGGTTTTCCTATGGGTCGGGTAGGAGTAGGGTAGGGGTAGGATAGAGTAGTGTAGGGTAGGGTTGATTTAGGGGAAGGGAGATGGGGAGAGCAGATGGCGGCAAATGGTGATATACCTCGGGCGGAGCAAGCGGCGGGTAAAAGATTACATAGGAAATACACAAATTATGTCATTTGTTACTACATTATTTTGCATTTTAGAACTCTCACCAGCAGCAGTAACAAAACAAGTGAAAAATTGTATCTATGCACAGGTGTTCTCAAAGCTGGCTTCAGAAGAGACAGATTATTTGGAAGACCCGGAAGATGTTAACAAGATCCCCAAGTTTGGCAGCTCTTCCACTGTTTACGAGGATGTGCACGAGTTTTATGCATTTTGGATGGCATTTTCTACCAACAAAAGTAAGAATTTTAGCATATTATATCTTTAGTTATCAAATTGACCTATAATTTTTAATATTTTTGTAATTGTAGAGCGGTTTCGATGGTAGCTCTCTCATTTAGACTTCCACAGCGAAAAGATCATTCTTTAATGTTTCTCACTGTGATTTCAATAAGTACTACATACTTTGTCGCCTTTGAGAGTACGAGTATGTCCGGTCTGTATTCTGTGTTAAAAATTCCGAAGGCATTCTAGTGCGTGCCGTAATTTACAATATTGATGACTACCCCGCACGCGCTGTAACTGTATAATCCGGTCGACCCACCTTACCCCGTGCGCGTTCTGGGGGAAAACTTTTTTTTATGATTGAAATCCATTCTTGAGATTTGAACCGGCATGGGTGGCTGTGCCCAGCATTCCGAGAGAAGGTCAGACACAGCTAATAACACCACTTGTGAAACCACGCTCAGAGAGGCGCCATTGAAAAAAAGGTCGTTGTCTAATTTACTAACACACCTTTTGAATATTCTCAGGTTATTTATATATTCACCAGAAGACGGTTCCATATTTTTGCTGTACGTCACTGGAACGATTTTGAAAAGCGATGCGTTCTTAGAAGTTGGGTGTCAACGACATATGGATTCCTGAGCAGGTCCGACGAGTGTGGCTGATACGGATTGGGGCAGGAGGGATAAGGAAAAAAGACAGTTCATCGGAGCAACGGTCATGGTTTTAGATCGGTTTTAGGTAGGTAGATGATAGCTTTTAGAATCCAAGGGAACAAAGAGCATTTTATTGGTAAATATTTGAAAACATTCAAATTTACCATTTTTTTTAAATATTTTTTTGTTGTTGCGGTGTTTATTTTTTTACTTTATGAAATAGCATAAAAAACCTGATTAGTCCATCTACCTAAAACAAACTACTCAACCAATATGAGGCTGTCTTGCATGATGTAATTTCGGAACGGTGGCATCTTAAATGAATTTGCATTAATGTTCACCATTATTGAACTAATCCTTATTGAACCTAGAGTGTTCCACCGCTGATCAGTGCACAAACACTATAAATACAGTGGCATACATGAACTAAACTAGGTTTCCTCCCGCAGGCTACGTGTGGCTAGACCAGCACGAGATCTCGCAAAGTGACAACCGTCGCGTCATCAAGTTGATGGAGAAGGAGAACAGCAAGATCCGACAGAGAGCGAGGCGCGAACGCAACGAGGAGATACGACGCCTCGTGAGCTTCGTCAGGCGCAGGGACAAGCGCGTGCAGCTCCACATCAAGCTGTTGCAGGAGAAAGCTGACGACAATAAAAAGAAGGTACGACGTCCAAAAAATATAGTTGTAATATTGATTTTGTTATGCAGATGATGGAAATTACCTATACTAGTGAGAACGATGGGCCGATTCTGGCCGAGGTCTGTCAGATTGGCCGAGCGGGCAAGACCACGCCTCTTAAGCGGGAGGCGCAGGTTCGATACCCACTGGGAGAATATTTACTTTAGAATTTGTGCTAAATGGCCGCAGATACTCCGGTGAAGGAAAACATCTTGAGGAAACCCACTTCCAAGCCGGTTGGTCACCGTGGAAGTGTATGACTAAAATCCTCACATATCATGTATATGCGAGAGGCCTGTACCCGGCAGTGCGGCGAATAAAACGGCTGCAAAAAGAAAGAAGAAGAAAGAAGTGAGAACGATGAACCAGTGACGGATTTAGATAGGGGCTAAGAGGGCTCTTCCCTCCCCCACTTCTGCTCCCTGGGCTGGAACCATATATATTGATGCCCGGAATAGTGTTGCCAGGTCAGTGGCGGATTTAGGGGGTGATATGATCTTATTTTAGTGCATTCGACGAGTTGATCGGTGAACATTGAATTGTTTCTGCAGTAGATACAAACAAATTTGGCCATTTTTTGCACGTATTTTAACGGGGTTGGAGCTTGGGGCTAAAACTAGTGTCTAAAAGTATGCAATCAATTTAATTAATTTTTTAACTACTAAATTTCATGAAAGCCCGGCTTTAGAAATAACTGGGTATGTAGATAATATGAAAAGGAGTGTGATGTACTTGTGCAGGCTGAGCAGCTACGCCGTGAACGTATCATCCAACGTCAGAAGGAGATCGAAGAGGCCCAGAAGAAGCAGGGAGAGTCCTCGTTCCTGCAATCAGAAGACTACCAGAAGCGACTAGCGGAGATCGAGAACCAGCTGCAGCAAGAGTTCGGGGTCACAAGCGACGATGACACCATCAGCGAGGGCGGCATGGAGAGCAGCAACGAGGATAGCTCCAAGACCGGAGAGGTAGGTGTTGAGAGTGCAATGTCCCCTTTCGCAGCCAATTTTGGAATATAGCAATATTTTTTTAACAGTTTTTTTTAGTTTTTCCCTAAAACTGGTTTAACCCTTTATCTGTTCTATGTACGATTTGATGCGTGTATAATGGCACGCGCACTACCGTATTTCATCACTTGGGCGCATTCGCTCCGCCGCCGCTCTCGAGATTCTGTAATATCTCGGCCATCTCCTAACCTATTTGCGCAAACTAAACTTCTTTCTACAGCTAACTCACCTTACTATATGTAGTTCACAAGATTTCGGGGCAAAATTCTCTATTTTTTTCTCGAACACAGTTGAAATTGCCCAAAAAATATACTTTTAACTAACTTTGGACTTTTTTTTCTATCGAGGGAACTTTCTACAATTTTGCCGTTTCAATCCCACAATTCCCTCGGGATGATCCTGTAGATTAAAATACTAGAAAAAAATTTACCTACTTAATTGTACAATTTTACAAGTCTGCATTGATTCCGCCTTACTTTACCTAAAGTCGAAACAGGCTTATGTTTCAAATTCTCGCCAAAATTAAAAAGGTTCGAGTATTTTATTTCGTTTTTAGTTTTGATCGCTGTGATGCTGTTAACGTAAAACTATCCGTGTGTTCAATCGATTCCAAGTTTAAATGCGCCTTTTAATTCAGACTTTCTATCAGCAAACATACTGTAAGACACCCCGCAGCTAGACTGACAGCCTTAAAGCTGTAGCTGGTAGTGGCAGACTGAATGAGAAGGAAGTGGGAAGGAGTGCGTGTGGTGGTACGCTTACATCCAACAATGGCTAGGTAATGGCTGATGTGGTAATCTAATGCAATTGGCTAACATGAGCGAAATGATTCAGACGATATTATTGTATTATTAAAATTAGAATGCAAGAATGTATCTTACATATGCAAATTTTTAACAAAACATTATTTTGCTTTAGCCTTTAGACTTTTTTTATGATTTATCTTAAAATTTATCAGTTTTCACGCTAAAATAATTCTTGAGTTGCCTTATTATATTAACCTTCAAAGTATCTGACAGCAGATTAGCGAAACATCGAAAGCGACGCCAAACAAGCTGCCGAAAGCCCGTCCCATAAGGAATCTCTACTGCTCCGCCTGCAAAAAACTGTTCAAGAACGTAAAGTCATTCGAGAACCACGAGAACAGCAGGAAGCACCAAGAGAACGTCGCCAACCTCGACCTTGAGCAGCGAGGCAACACCTCCGACGCGGAGAGCGAGCCGGGTGCGACACCTGTCAACGGGCGAGAGGACGCTGTCGCTAAGGGCGAGTCAACTTCGGATTGCGCGGAGGAAGCTAAGGAAACCCTCTCCGATGAGTCAGCCCATGTAGAGGTGAATAACCACCTGTTTTTATTTTATGTAGTGAGATATTTTTTTATGGAAACTGACCTGAATGGCTAGATCACCCCAATGCACCAGTTAAGTCGGCCCAGTAAACCTTGGTGAATTAGGTAGGTGCCATGTCAGTGCTTCCTCCAAATCGACCCGGCTACACTGAACTAGATGGACAACATGAACTATTTTTCTTAGCCGCTTCGGCCGACTTCATTCAGTGCGGCCATATCAGCCCGGGTACTATAAACCTTGTATTGAGAAGGAAAGGACCTACAGTTTACGTGGAATCCGAACCATGGCCAGCATCTACAGGAAGATTCAAGAAATAAGTTGAATTAAAACAAAATTGTTTTCTGTCCGGCAATATAAAAATACATCCTATTCTTATTATAATTATACAATAGGTACATCACATGAATTTACTTGAATTTTAATTATACAATACACATAAGGTGCCATGTCAGTTTCCATAAAAAGTAAGTAGTTTTTTTTTTTCAGTTTAGGAAGTCTGTTGATGGAATCGTAACAGGCTGAACAATGCAGGTGACATGCTAATTCTTTAGGACGATGCATATAATCTAATTTAATGTTTTCACCAGATAATGAAGAGTCAAAAGAAGAAGCGAAACAAACGGCGCCCGCTCGCTCTGCCCACGCAGCCCGAAAGCGAAGGCAACGACAGCCATGACGAGATGAGCTACACCGAGCTGGAGGCACCGGCGCGCGCGCGCCGCAACAACAAGCTGGCCTCCATGAAGTCACAGCATCACAAAAAAGACACTTCTCAACCGTCAGAGACAGCGGAGCCTTCACACCCACCGACGTCTACCGACAACGAAGAATCTATTGAAAAACCAACAGTCAAAGCGCCTAGAACCAATAAACCCAAAAAACCGGACAAAAAAGACCGACCGGCCAAAGTGCGAACGGAAATAGATGATCCAAATTTAGAAATCAATCTTCAATGTGCTATTTGTCGGTCGACCTTTCCCTCTAAGAACAAACTCTTCGATCATCTCAAGAAAACGGGACATTCGATAGCGCTACCCCAAATGGCGTCAGCTCAAAAAAAGGGAAAGAGGGTTAATAGATAAATTGAAATTGTTTAGATAGCTTATTCTGCAGAGCGGCCTAATAGAATGTTGACAAACTAAAATATATAAAGAAATTCTTCATCGAACAAGACTGTTTAGTGAGAAAATGCTTTGAATTATTTAAGTAATAATTACAGTATATCGCTTGCATGCATCTTGTTGTGATTTCTCATAATGTAGGATTCACGTTACCATGCACTCCCTGTCCCCAATAAGCCTATCACAAAATTGTCATAGTTTAGGTTTAGATGTAAGCGAAGATGTACAAGATGAACTGGAAAAATTATTATAAAGACAATAAATCTCAAAAATAAACAATTAGAATGGCATGTTCATTCTCTAAAATAAAAAAAAATTAACTAAATCATTCTTACTAATTGTGCGACTCCATTATTATTGTAGTTTTAAATCCAGAGTGACTATCTTTTTTTTTTTACCTTACATATACCCAAAGCTTTACCTTTCAAAATCGCATTTCATTTCATTAACCACAAGTTTAGCTCGTTTAAAGTATTAAGACGCGACTGCACCTTGACATCTTGAAGTAACAAGCTAGAGCAGTGAGTCGTCGTGTGTCTTGTTACTACTCGTACATGTGCACGCGACACGACTGCACCATCTAGTAGTAACATGCTAGAGCAGTGAGTCGCCGCGTGTCTTGTTACTACTCGTACATGTGCACGCGACACGACTGCACCATCTTGTAGTAACATGCTAGAGCAGTGAGTCGCCGCGTGTCTTGTTACTACTTGTACATGTGCACGCGACTACACTATGTTGTAGTAAAATGCTAGAATAGTAAGTCGCCGCGTGGCTTTTTACTACTCGTACACGCGACGTTACTGCGCCATCTTATAGTAACATGCTAGAGTATTGAGTGCGTGGCTTGTTACTACTCGTACATGTACACACGACGCAACTGCACCATCTAGTAGTATGTCGTTTATATGCGCATGACGTTGAAGAGTTGCACAAGTACGATTTATTACGTAGTATAAGCATGATCTTACTCCTATCAAATATCTTTAAAATATTACGCTGATTTTATCACAATAAAGTTGTATTCAGTTCATGATCACGGTAATAAATGAAATTGTAAAAATTATAAGTTGTGAAGAAGTCTGAAGAACGTGGATATTTAATTTTCTTTTACAGATAATTTACCAGAACCAGAGTGGCCCATGTTTTCGGGGAACAATTGAAGTCAATTGTTTCCTGAAAAGATTGGCTACTCTGATTCTGGTGGCCTCGTGCTTTAATATGTGTAAATATTTATTACATAAAACATATGTGATCATGTAGGAAATATTTCATTAGGTCGCACTGTATTCCTATTCTAATTGCAACCATGTGATTTTGTGTGTGAATCTATATTTAAATAATTATATTCACTGCTACCTTAATAATTTATGATCATTAAATTATTTCTTGGAGGACGGCTGTCATTTGTGTAATTTTTTCTGTAGATCTGAACATATCCTGTGTATAGCATGCAAAAATGTTTACCTGACATTATAAGTACAGATAAATCTGCAAGAGGGAAGACCTAGTACAAAAGAAACCAAATCATTGCCATCTGCTCGTTTAGACATGGTTTAGACCTATCCAACAATATCGCCTCTGACCGCACGCACCGCGCCGGACTCGTGGTCACGAACTTTCACAACGCCGATTTGGCTGAAATTTTGTACGTTCATTTAATACGTCAATAGCTCGCGAAGCACCAATTTTTAACTTCTTAGAAGAACTGGCAAGCAAATTATCTGGATTTTTTTCCTAAACTGTTAGGAAATCATTGTTTAACCCTCCTTTTCATTTTTTTTCCTTTTTTGAGTGAAATAAATCATAGTAACTCATCATGTGCTGTAAAATAAAGGAAAAATATTGAAAAAAATCTTTCTCTAAGATAATATGGAAAGAAAATTAAAAAACAGTATGATGTTAATTTCCATCAATAAGTAAAGTCACTCATTTTTTAACTCAGTACTTAATAATTCAAACAACTCATTTATTTTCTGTATATTTTTTTTATTCATTGTGATATTTAACCCTTCTTTGCATAGTAATGGAAATTTCAATCACACCTAATAAATAGGTGTCTACGGAAAAGATCGACAGATTACTTTTTTTTATACTGGCAAGTCTGCATAGGGTTATTGTGCAAAACGGAATGCACCTGGTTTAAAAAAAGGGTCATTGTTATTTTGACGTTTGAAGTTAAGTTTCGTCATTGTTTGTGTTTGAGGTGTAAAGTTTATTTATTTATTTATTTATTTTAGACAGGCAGCCTAGGCTGATATGTCTAAATCCAGTTTGAGATTTTTTAATTATTGTTTTCTTAATGTATTGTTTTTTTTTTTTTGTTATTATCGTCCTTGAGCACTTTTTGAGGGTTTTTATTTGTCAAATATTTGTCTAGTCTATTTATGAATTGGTTGGTACTAAGTGCGCTTATTACTTCCTCTGGAAGTTACAAGAGTATTGCTAGCAGATAGTTTGTTATAGCATATTTAATATAAAAGTTTTGAATTCACTGATAAGCCTTTTCCTCCTGTTCGCCTTCGCGAAATCCGTCACACTCATGCACTCCCTTTGTAGTCGATTGAAGAGTTCTTAGATTTACACGATTCTCTAAATCGTTCTTGTGTCGCACTGTGAAGGTGTGGAACGGACTTCCGGGGAATATTTTCCCATATCCTACAATCCATCTTCAAATCGCGGGTCAATAGTCTTTCCCCAGAAACGTTAGTCCGCCTTCAAACCGGACTGGCACCTCCTTGGGGGGTTAATTTGGCTGCTCTCGAGGCCCCGGCTTCAAGTCCAGCCACCCAGTTCGGAAGCAATAAAAAAACCTAAATATTCAGTTTTCATTCAGCCTCTTTCCTGATTTTTCAGGGGGCGCTCAATCGTGTTAACTCGGGACAAATTTTTATGCTGGCTACAATCGTGCTGGGTACATTTTCCCATAATTTTTAATCCGTACATCATTCTTGATCTCGTTCTCTTTTTTAACCTGTTTATCCGCGTATTACCTACCAGTTCGAGCTCGGTCATCAAGGGAATAGTAGTGAATTAGCGGTCGAGGTAGAGGAAACTTCCTTCAGCCATCGTAGCTACCATTCAAAGCACAACATCAGGACGTAGACCGAATTTCTCAAGATCTGGCAAATCAGTAGTTTTTCCATGATATATTTGAAAGTCCATCATTAGGCCGGCTGACGTTGTGATGACCAAGTACATACTTCCAACGACGGGTCTTGCTTTGTTCTTCACGTAGACTTTTGCATTACAAATAAGTAAATAAATAAATATAGACTTTTCTGCTTAGCAGAAGGCGGACCTATTGATGGAGGCAATCTCTTCCAGTCAACCTTTATACACTACAACACATTCGTATTGTTAGTGTATAGGTTTCCTCACGGTGT
>WYDE02100839.1:0-11655 GCA_009867175.2 Adela reaumurella
TCGCTACTATGCGTATGAGTAGGTAGGTACACTAGCTCATAAACTCACTCGTACAAGCATAGATTACTAATATAATACTCCGGTACAAGTCCATAAAAGTCCAAACAAAGCTAGCAGTTGTCACTTACAATATAACCTTAATACACCTCCGTAATAGGTAAGTACATAATATATATAATGTGTGTGTAAGCAGGTACTTATGCGATACTGAAAGAAAGGACACCATCGCAGGCAGGGCAGGTGGCGGCGCGCAGGACGTACCTAGATGCACACACAATATTAATAATATTCTATTTTATATGTATAACCACTACTGTGATACACTTGTGAATATCTACTGCCATATAAATATATAGTCCGTTCTTATTTGTTTACAACAAAGGTCAGATGTTTTGTTGCTTTGAAATTTTCTGTCACGATTTTAAGATAATCAGTGAAACAATAAAACAAAAAAAATGAGAGCAACTGAACTACACGATTCTCAGTTTTACCTAGGTACTGTTGCTTTGTATTTTTACACAGCTGTTAGAAGAGCTGATGAAATAATATTGAACGCTCTATACCTACCACGGGTGGACTATACCTACCTAGGTACATAAACACGAAAATTATATTTTCTTCGGACTGAAAGATCGAAAGATGGCGTTATCTAGAACTTACAACAAATAGCAGGTAAATAGGCTCGTACATAGGTAGGTACCTACTTGAAACATTTAAATTCACTAATTTTACAGTTTAGTTTAGTTGATGTTTTCAGATTAAATAGGTACCTAAGTAGGTACCTAAATAAAATGGTTCATAAAAAAAAAATAAAGATTAAGTAGGTACCTTACTTTTACAGTTTACTTGTTCATCTTAATAAATTGAATACTTCAAATTTAATTGTTTATTTGTAGAATTAGGTAAGCACGTAATCCTTAATTTAATCATTGATTAAATCGATCTCAGTGAACGTTGGTGGCGCCCCCCGCCCCGCTCCGTGGCGAAAATGTACAGTTTTTCGCCTCCTCGTTTGTACCTACCTACTCACCAACTAATATGTTTTATGTGTACGTAGTAAGTATGAGATATTATAAGTTATGGACTGCGGTGAGATTATGTAATTAATGAAGATGAAGAATGAAGTGGTTTTGAGATTGATAATGCTGAATCAAATGATAATAATATTTTAAGCCTCCATCTTGCTTTAGGTAGTTAGGTAGTTAGATTTGAGGAGATGAAATACTTACATAAGTACATACCTATATGAATGCATACACCCTTATGCTGACCACCACTAAGTAAAACTTCAAAAAACAAATAAATGTAGATTAGGTAGAACTATTAGTTTCAATGTTTTTTGCTTCGAGTTGTGCGATTGGCCCCAGGTTCCTTTGGACTCCGCTCGCGGCGGGCTTCCCTCTCGGATTGCGTGCGAGCGACTGTTGCCTTCTCCTTGACCTTCAGCACAGCCAGTTTCTCCAGTGCTTCCAGTGAGTTTGCCGTCTTCCGGCCTTCTGCGGTCGCCACCAGCACATTTCCATCTTGCGTCCAGCAATTTTCCACACCGAAAATTTTTCTGGCCTCGAGGAAAACTCGCCTCCTCGATGAGATGAGGAAGTCAGATACCACAACTCCCGTGCCTTTAAATGCGGTCTTCTTCTTCCAAATATTTGCCCTGGTTCCCCAGCGAGCCAATCTCACCATAACTGGACGTGGAGCTGCATCATCAGGTCGGCTTTTCCCCAGACGATGGCATACCTCAATATCGTCAGCTGTGAGCTCAGTCGAGCCCGCCTTTTTGAGGGTTTGCAAGGCAGTCAGAAGGATGTTTTCTTCATTGTTTTCCTTTAAGCCATGAAGTAGCAGGCATTTTCGCCGATTCCACGTTTCAACGTCATCCAGGCGTCTGTTGATAGTCTGTAGCTGTGAGCTCAGGCTTCTGATGGCGTTCAAAAGAACATCCTGGAAGGCCTTGAAGTCCTTTGTGAGTTGGTCGATGTACGCCGACGGCGGAGCGGCCGCCAGACGAGCATTGAAGTCCGCCATGGACTCCTGAACGTTCTTCTGGATGAGCTTCATTGACGAGACAAGCTGCTCTGGAGTCTGCCTATCCATTATGTACTTTGTTTAGCACTTTGTTATTTTAACCTTGTACTGACTGAACCGGATACTTGCAGAGAATAAAAACACTTTTTTAGTTCATAGTTACGAACTTTTATGTTTTGCACAAAGATCACAGTATAATGATTATTTTCTACAATAAATATTTAGTAGAATTTAGATATAAATATTAAAAAACCTCGAAATAATATGAGAGACGATAAAATGTGTTGCGTGTATCAAACTGAATCAATACAGAATACCTCAACCATTGAGCCAAAGACGCTGATAAATCCTGAGATTAAATTTTATCCGTTTCTTAAATAGCGAGCTCAAAAAAAAGTTATTGGGAAATATTGATCTAAGTCAATTTTTTTTTTAAATTGTGACAAAATTTCGAAAAACTCAAAAAGTTACATACCGATTTTGGAAATTCAAATTGCACTTTGAAGCCCTCCGGCAGACGCACATTTTGACATACGACCATCCGCTTATCTCTCATATCTGCGCAACTACAGGAAATCATGTCAAATTTGTTATAATGATAAAGCATATATTCAGCCGGTAAGTTACATAAAAGTTATTTAAAATTACACTGAAACTGTTTTCGTGATCGAGTAAAGTGTCCCGATTTATAAAATTGTGACATTTGCCTGTAGTTTCGCATATAAGAGAGATACGCAGATGGGCCATATGTCAAAATGCGCGTCTGGCGAAGGGCTTCAAATTGCAATATGAATTCCCAAAGTAACTTTTTGAGATTTTCCAATTTATCAAAATATCAAAATGTTTTTGCTAACCTGGATCGATAATTTCCCAATAACTTTTTTTGAGCTCGCTATTCAAGAAACGGAAAAAATAACTGGATTTCCGGATTGAATTAAGTTACAGTTTGAGCCTTCTTAGGAGGCGGTCGGACAAAAACTGTAGGCGGTCCCTTACGCGCGAGGTCAGTCTGCGATCCGTTCATTTTATAAGGTGCCCAGGCTAGAATTGAGGGAAGCGCTGATATGGCACCTACCAACATAATTAACCAAGGTGTTTAGCCTTACATCACTGGTACCAGAAAACTGGTGCATCACCCTATACACTAAAAATACCAATATGTTGTGTTTTTGTTGTAGTATCTAACTAAAGATTGACTGGAAGTGATTGCCTCCCACATTTTGCAGGATTTACAAGAGATTGTAGACGCATCAAACGACGGAGTTATATACTTCAGTATGGGGTCGTTTGTGAACTTCTCCATGATGCCGGAGGAGACGAAGTCATCTCTGCTCAGACTATTTGAAGGACTGAAGCAAACAGTTCTATGGAAAATTGAAGACAATCTTCCAAATTTACCAAAGAATGTTCATCTCAGAAGGTGGCTTCCGCAGACTAGTATTTTAGGTATGTACATATACACTACTTAGTTTACAAAGTGTATGTAATGCACGTTTCTCTAAATATTAGCTCCATACCCATGAAATTGGCGTATTTCGAACAGAAAATTTTGAAATGACATTCGAATTTACTTGGAATTTCGGACATACATAAATTTTATTTTAAAGCAATTTTTCTTGATTATGAAAGGCTGTTATTAATTTGTTTCTTATTCTTTTTTTTTGCTAGAATATGGTCACATTCGATATCCTGTCTTAAAATAAAATCGTGTAATTTTCGAATAAGGCTTCCGACGTGAAAACTATTAATCTCAAATGACAGGCAATAACAATGATCTTTAAGAAACTAACATTGCAAATGAGCGACGTTTCGTTGGCCGTTCAACGAGTGCAATGTTCTACGCATGTGTTGTGTTTGCCTTGCCACAATCGACATTAAAAACATATGTTCGTTGGTGTAATAGCCCGAAATATTTTTAATTGTTAAAACAACTAAAGAAAGAATGTAATAAAATAAGCATAAACACGACATGACGTGCATTATGTTTATACGAGTATATTTTACACACAACTTTGTTTAAAAAAATACAACCACGCGAAGCGAACCCGCGGGAAAAAGCTAGCGTATAGATATGAGTGTTGCTCACTAGTGTCAGGGTCACATACAGCGACGTGTCGTATCAGTGTAATCCTGTCTGAGACGACACAGGCTGCGCCCGACCCTTTTTTCTTTTCTACTTAAAATTATAATGTTATAATATATTATGTATTGTTTATGTAGGTACCTTTTTTTTATAGACAACTAGCATGGGTGGCTGTGCCCAAAACTTCAAAAGAAGATCGTACACAGCCAATGACACCACTCCTCACGAAACTACGCTCAGCGAGGCGCCATGCCAGCTATAAGCATGCCACATGCCACCTACTTAGTTGTTAAGTTTAGAAGAAAATAATTGAATAAATATTCTTTCGTTCTTTCTTTAAAAAAATTAGAATATGACTCGCACCTACTAGTAGAACCTGCTAAAGATGTAATTACCCTTATGAGAGCCGTCCAGTGATCACTCTACCAACTTTACTAATTTTGTGTGGTTGAGGGGAGGTGCGGGGGAGGGGGTGTACTACTGAGTACTTACATCTAATACCTACCGTCTAATACCTAACATGTAATAACTAACACCTCATACCTACGTCGTGACTTCAGAAGTCAGATATAAACCATGTCCACTATTTCTGGGGCTAAACTCAAAATATGGTATTCGCAACCCCTTTGAATGAGCAAAGTCTAGGCATAAGGGCGGTGGTGGGGGAAGGGGAGCGGGAGCGGGAGGGGATCAGCCTCTGAGTCATGCATCTAACATTCGATACTTACCTGATAACGTCAGAAGGCATATGTAAGCCACGCCCCCTATTTCTAGGACTTCAAGTGCGCTAGCTCTCTCATAGCCTATCTACTCACAAAAACATTTTTGTTTGAAATTTTCCATACAAAACGCCAACAACATAGACAAGGACCTAATAGATACCCGAACATGGGTAGTACATTTACTCTTACTCTTACATTTAATGCACTAAAACAAATCTACATAAATATTACATGAAATGAAAGACTGAGGCATAGTAATCGTGTCGTGGGTATCCGCTCAATATTATCATTTTGTTTGCAACTCATAAAGATAACGAAGATATCATGTAATTAGGTTAGGAGTAACCAATTCCTGCCGCCGCCCAAACGGGTATTCATAACAAAACTTAGGAGGTTATAATGTGATTGCACGTATTAATACATTTTCAAATATTGCACCTTAGTAAGAAACATCCTTGTGGAGAAAAATGCAAATTTTTGAGAGCGATACAATAAAAAATTAATAATAAATAACATTTCAGCACACCCAAACACGAAAGTATTCGTAACTCACGGCGGGTTGCTGTCTACCATCGAGACTCTTCACTATGGAATCCCTATCATCGGTGTGCCATTCTTTGGAGATCAGTTTTTGAACGTGCGACGCGCTGTCGAAAAAGGATATGCTGTCAGCGTGAAGGCGTCCTACAATCTCGCTGATGATTTTAAAACTGCTATTGAAGAAGTTCTCTTAAACTCTAGGTACGTGAAATATTTCCTTATTAAATAAATAATACACATTGGAAATAGAAAACCATCGAGTAATATTTTTGTTTAGTGCTCCACTCCCAGATGGCGTATATAACATTTTGATATAACTATAACTTTTATTTTTTTAAATGGAAGCTGACACGGAGGCTACATCACCAAATGCACCAGTTTTTCTGGTACCAGTGATTTCAGCCTAAACACTTTGGTGAATTATGTAGGTAGGTGCAATGTCAGCGCTTCCCTCAATTCTAGCCATGAATGAACGATCTTAATGAGATGATCTTCCTTCTAAAAAATGTATACGGCTTCACTACAAAGTATGCGAAGAACGGAGCATTGGAAATGTATTTACATAACCACATCGTATTATGTAGTGCAGCCAGTCCAGTCAATAATAGACCGTGGTTGGTTGTCGTGCGTGTAGCTAGATATAACTTAAAACATATTATTAAGAGGACTGCCTTGCATAGAAAAACATCGTAAATCGTGTGATATTTTAATTTTAAAGTAATAATGCTAATGAAGTTTGAAAATCTACAACAATAGCGTTCTCGATATTCAGATTAGCTATTTGGTTTATTCTTTAACTTTTGCATCAGATGAAAAAAATATTTTACAAATATTACAAATATTTTATTTGGAATATTTGTTTGATCATTTGAATGCGTTTTTTTAGTTGGACCATTTCTGTTTGTCTTCCTCAGAGGCTCTGTTAGGCCTCTTAATGTTTCCTTTTTAAATTAATTAATTTATATCCGATTTATAATCTTAATGAATTTTCTTACAGTTACTTCAATTCCGACACCTTCCAGACAATATTATAAAACCATTCATCCAACCAAACCATTTTCATGTATGATAGTCTATCATAGATAATGATAAGATAATGAAAACGACCTCGAAAACATTTGCGCACAGTGTCGTGACGTGAGTGCGTCCAATATGAGAGCTACCTGCTTGTAGTGTATCGTATTATATACTTAACCCTTGAATGGTGTTGTGGGTTAATGGGACCCACCTTCAAATTTTCCTACCCCGCCCTTTGTGCAGTTTCCACCGCTTCGTCTCGTCCACCTTCATTAGTATCTTCCTCCGTCAACTCGTGCAGGCTCAGGTGAGCGGGCATAGATGTCGCGGCTGCTGGACACGTCTGTCGGGTTAGTGCAAAGTGCGTATGCGAGAGGTGTTCTTGAATGCTACGCCGCGCTCCTGTTGCCCTGGTACCAGCGACTCTACCTAGACCTGCTCTCGCTCATACTATGTTGTTTACAGCTACGCGGCGACAGCAAAGCGGCTATCGTCGCTGTACCACGACCGGCCGCTGCCGCCGGCCGAGGAGCTGGTGTACTGGCTGGAGTACGCGGTCCGCACTGGTGGAGCGCCGCACCTGCGCTCCGCCGCGCTCCTGCTGCCCTGGTACCAGCGGCTCTACCTAGACTTGCTCGCGCTCATAGCAGCGACATTACTCGGACTGATATTTATTGCAAAATGCACGTTCATTATGCTACGAGTATTTAAACTTAAACAGAAGGATTCAAAAGATAAGTCAGAATAAAAACATTGAAAGAAGACATCTGACACGAAGAGACCCAGCTAAAGACTAAAATAAAAATTTAATATATTTATAAAAATAAAATTGGCTTCAAACGAGTGGGAATGTACGTTACGATCGCGATTGGTAACGTAGACCGGTCTCCCACTATCGTTCTAGTATTTCCTAATTTTGAAATGACACATACTGCACGTATGTAGATCTCAACGAGCCATTTATTTTGAGTACAAACATTATCTGTTTAATAATAATATGACCGCGGTTTCTCTGTGCGCGATAGTATCTACCTAGCGAGCGCATCGCTGCAGTGCAGCTCGTCATTTCAGCTCCTTCCATAGGAGCCGTTGTGTGCTAGACTGAAGTCAACACAGAACAAAAGAAAGGACATGAGGATGCGCTCGCTGTTATTGCGCCGGTAAGCCGCGGTTACACTCGTATTATAATGTATGACTGTATGAGTGACGGCGCGGGGCGGTACTAAATAGTAATAATGAGTCTAGCTAGAATCACATGGGATCAGCGGTCCCTTCCTGAGATATAATCGTACTCCAATAACATTTTGGAATTATGGATGGGTAGAACTCGACGAAACATTTTATTTTGAGTACCAACATGATGGAATTAGGACGAGAATTCCCGAGATATGTATGTCTCAACAAATATGCGCATTTCATAAAAAAAAACATGAGGCGTCGTCCGGGGTCTGTTATGCCCCCGTGAATGATTGCTGCTAATAGTTAATTTTTCATGTTTATGTTGTTTACTTTGCAAGGAATGTGGGCGTGAATTGACCGTAAGATATCTTAAATTTTCGTATGTACATAGCTTTACCTATATTGAAGTTAGCACCTAGCTTCTCATTTCGCAGGGGATGTAACTCTTGGATCTGAGACTATTTATTAACTTTTATTTAAATATTTATGAAATATGTATTTCTATGAAAAATTAAATAAATAAATAAATACATTAAACTTTTTTGATTTTTTTGGGGAACTGAAACCGAGGTATTTGTTCTGCAAAAAATAATTATTAAGTTGTATAGGGTGGATATTCTCAACTCCCTACTCAGGCCCCAATACATTTTTGCCATTTTTGAGTCCCAAGCCTAGTTTAAGTTTGAACATCAATAACTTTCGCTAGACAAATTAAATTCATCTTTATTTGCTAACTTGAAATTGAAAAGTGATGAAGGTTGAAATTTGTAGTGCTATGAAATAGTATAAAACGCCTCTCCCCACGGAGGAGCAGACAGAAAAAATTGAGCGTCAGTTTACATGTTCCTGGCGTATGTAAATGCTTAGCTTCATCCACCGTCATATATATCTTTATGCATGCACGCCGGTTACGGGTGCTGCGACATTGCCCTTCCGTAAAAGGTTACCTACCTATTTTGGTATGGTATTTTGCCTAGGGAGGGCCCGTTCGCCTTTGAAAGATAGAGTGAACAATAAATGTGTAAGAGAAGAATTTGAATGAAGACATAGCGACAAGGACAGAGAAAAGTAAACTTACATGTTTTGGACAAATGGAGAGATATAATATAAGGTGGGTGTAAATGACCCATTGTCATTTCTGATACAGTAAAATGTCAAGTCAAGACATTATTAAAATAAATATATTATATACATATATATAATAAAAGTAAAAAATGTAATATAAAAAAACTAATAATAAAAAAAAAACTTATACCTTCTACAACAGTTTGTAGTACGCATGTCATTTATTAATTGTTTACATATAAATTAATTACAAGTCAGATCGGCAAAATCATGTAGGAAAGTTTTGTCTGTAAGAGCTTCATTTATAGTGTAATACACTTTTTTTGATAACATTGTTTTTACTTTACATTTAAAAGCATTTTCAGACAAGTTTCTAATTTCTGTGGGTAATTTATTGTAAAATCTAACACTATTGCAGATGAAGCTCTTCGAAGTTTTGGCTAGTCTGTGCTTAACACGGTGGTAAACACGAACTATGTTTCATAGCCGCTTCGACCGACCTTCATTCAGTGCGGTGGTACCTATTCGGGCGGAACGCATGCATTGCATTGCATGGAACGTTCGTTATTTTTAAAGTTATAAATACCTATGGAAATCGGTGTTTAGGCTTCTGTTTATAATAAAACTGAACTGTGTTAACATTTTTTTAATTAATCCCCTAACTAGGTTAAATAGGGGATGAAAATTTGTACTTATGGAGGTTAAAAGGGTTCAACGCGCCAAGGTTTTCTTGCGGATTGGAGGGTGGTAGGGCTGGGGGGTAGGGTATGACATGGGTAGTTTGTTGGTTGGGGAGAGCAGGGGGGGGGGGGTGTGGCTGCGAAGGGTGACATATCCCGGGCGGAGCCACGGGTAAAAAGATAATTCAATAAATAAATTCAGCGGAGCACAATATCATTTCATCGAACTCTTCATCGCAAGCTCGCGGTACCTAAGTAGGGACAATGAACTTAGTATGAGTGCTTATTGTAGAAGTTCGACTTAACTCGTTTGAGAATTGTTGATCTAAGTCCTAACTGTGATATTTATAAATCTTGATCTATAATCTCCTTGGAAATAAATCCTGTACAGCGCGGAGCCACAGTGCAGTAGGTACAGTAGTCGAGACTTTAGAACCTAATTGACTATTATCTATTATCAAGATATGATCATTGAAGAAACAATGAAGTGATTGAAATCAGTATCGCTCGAGACGAGAGCTGTGAAATAATAATAAATCTAACTCACGAAATAAAGGAAATTATATTGTTGCGTGAACTGGTCACGTATAGTTGATGATATTGGTTTGTTTTTTTTTTCTACTAAATAGATACGTGATAAATCTAATATTCTGAGATGGAGGAAGGTTTGTAACTAGTTCCTTAAGACGAGACAGAGGTTGATTTTCTCCATATAAATTCGTATTTCGGGATTTACGTTTTCCCCCCCTGAACGTCGTCCGATTTTTATAATTTTTTTACCGTTGTAATAAGGAGTACCTAGTCTACGTACCTGTTAGTTTTTTGTTTTGATTTTCTTAAGCAATGATTTAATAAAGCGTAATGAAATTAAAATTTAAAAATTGCAATGTTTTGTATGAAAAACTAATTTGAATCTCCGATATCTTATATTTCGTCTAATTAAAAAAGTGACACGTACGTAACTATCCTTATTACGACAAATAAATGTTATAAAAATCGGACAACGTTTAGGGGTTGGGAAAACATAAATGCTGAAGGTCGATTTTGCAAACTCTGTCCGCTCTTAAGGGGCCTTCCCTTGGTACGTGATAATACCGCACCAGCACGTCTATTACGAGTTAAAACCTCGTTGCTCACCCACGTTGATCATTAGAATTTAGTATGCAACACGGTGATGTGAACGTGTTGCTTCACCGTGTTGCATACTAAATTCTAGCGATCAACACGGGTGACCATACTCGTAATGAGGCTACTGAGCAACAACACGGGAGAATGCGATGTGCGTACGTGTGTGTGGCGGTGCCTCGGATCGGAGCACGCAACACAACCACGCACGCCCAATGGCGGATGAGTCGACGCCATACTTGCACTTACGTATGTATATTATGTATGACGATTTTTTATAAATATTTTCATTGCTAAGTTAGTCCATAACGAACAAAATTTCTATTCAATATATTTCTATCCGCAGCCACTATATTTTGGAATATATGAGATGGTATGATTACGCTGATCGTGTTCCTTATTTTTTCGGCACGAAGAATGTCGGTCTGGCGACTAGGAGCCGTTGCGTTCGGAAATGGCAACACTTAAGTAAAATGAAGACCTAGATACATAGATAATTGTAAAAATTAAAAATGATTTTAATTTTACTTTTATTTTAACTTCAGCCTGCCAGACTACTTGGAAAAAGGGACCGTTCATGTCTAAAAAGGGCTTAAGCGACACTTTTTCGATACTTTTTCACATTTTTTCAAAATCGTTTTCCAAAAATGTTTTAAATTTTTACCATTATCAGTGAAAACACACTAAAAGTCTCGAGGGGGCGAGCGAGCGGTAGGGGAGGGGGTGAAAATATTTTTTAGTTTTTTGCTTATTTCTAGAAAGTCATTACGATCACTTTTACATAAATCAACTACATTACATCACATTTACTACAAACCTTAGGTACACCCACGAATAGCTATACCAATTTTCAAAACTATTTAGGCTAATCTAATTAATTTTCTTAGACAACAGCCTTCTACAGGCTGTAAATAGTATTTGTCCAAGGTGTGTAGAGCCTGTTCGACCATCATTGCATTTTTATTAACTTAAAGCCGAATGTTAGGCGTCGTTATGAGCTTATCGCGAATAAATTCACACAGTAGGTAATTTTTAGTTTCATCTATAAAGTGTTCTTAAAATTATTATTTTACAGACTCATTCAATGAATAGAGCTAGGAAAAATATTTAGGTACCTCTATCAGGTAGTTCTATCAGCTTCGTTGGCTCAGTGTTGCGATATTCAGTATTCGATTACCGAAGTTAAGTAATGCTGGGCGCGGTCAGGACTTGGATG
>WYDE02100950.1:0-17640 GCA_009867175.2 Adela reaumurella
AATAAAAAAATAATTATGCATATAACACTGATAGTTATTTTTTTATAAATGTTACAATATCGCCAAAAATCGCAGGCGAACCAAAAAAGGCGCGTTATAAAACGCTTGGCTGTTAAAGTGTTAAATCCGTTCAGAGATGCTTTGAATTAGAGAACCGATAAGTGCCCCAACCGGTTTTAAAAAAAAAACCTGTACCATGCCCTTAACCCTTTCCTCTCTGCAGCTCCTATCGCAGCATGTGCACCGTACTCCTGCAGTAGCCTGCAATTTCAATGAATGTCGGCTGCAGCCTGTGTACATGCGAGTGGTGTGGAAGTGGTTAAGATCCAGTTCTGCTCGCTTCTGACGAATTGTTTGGTCAACCGGTTCGGAAAACCCTGTTTGCCACAACGCCCAGGACCGTATCGCTTGTTGTCTCATACCGTCACTGCTTTGCTTGTTACGCGATGTCTGAACCATTTGTTTCTAGTTTCTAGTGTGTCTCAAGAGTTATGGTTAAGTTATCCACCACCAAACTGGTGTGGCACCCCCGAGGTGGAATTGGGTTTATTGGTGCATGTGCTCCAGCCCCTCTGGTCTTGCCACTCATGCTGGTCTTCATAAAAAAAATATTAATACCGGTCAGCGCTCATACATACCGGTTCTTCGAACCAATTCTCAAAACCATTTTTAGAAGCTGGTTTATCATGATGATAACCTCCCATAAACCCTATTATAAACGGTTCCGAACTGGTCTTTCTGGTTCTGAAACTTTTTTGGCCCTTTGTTGTAAAAATGCACCTCGTTTTCTTAATTAATGTTTCAAGGTGGTTTTAATTTAACTGCGACAACAGAAAACTTATTCCTTTTTCACAGAAATAGAATATAGAAGAATATCACTTTTTAGTTTTGTAACTAAAGAACAACATAACCTCTTTTAATTTTTATGCTAAATTCCTTGAAAGTCAAATTACACAATTTGTTTTATTAAATGGGTCGTACTGAATTTTGTACAGGGAGGAACCAAAATCGCGGAGATCCGGCAGATCTCCGGTGCCATGATCCGGATATCCAACTGCGAGGAGCGCGAGGGCGGCACCACCGACCGCACCATCACCATCACCGGCAACCCGGACGCCGTCGCTCTCGCTCAGTACCTCATCAACATGAGGTATGTCCCGTCTCACATTATCCACAACCTGCATAAACCGATAGATCTGTGTCAATTAGCACGGGTGCATCGATTACTCATTCATTGAAAGATCGACGGGATAGTGATGTTGCGTTTTGATTTTTGAATGATAGAGTCATTGATTCGCTAGTGGGATATTACTCAGGTGAAACCCTAATTTTAGTTACGTACGTACTACCTTATTATCTCCGATTCATATCCCGTCATAGTTCCATCCAGCAATAATAGCAATACCCTAACAATTCACTGCAAATACCCCTGCAATACTCGCTTTGCCCATTCGCCTCGCCCCCACGATCAAATTGTCCCACGTCCTAGACCGCGGATTCTCACCTCGTACGGGATCGTTTCGACCCGGGTGCTTCTCTCTGCCCGTCCCTCCTGTTGCGTTGAGTTCTAGAGAATTTTATTTTGAATCCAATTTTCCTTTGAAGAATCCTCTCGCAATCCTTCTTTAATATGAGGTGAAAATGAGGGCGTAGTAGGTGGAGAAGGACCCGCGTCGTATCGAACCCGCCCCCCCACTCACCTGACCCTTACGATACTCCCGTCCCGCTCCCGCAGTGTGGAGCTGCAGAAGGCGAACCTGGAAGGGGGTTCTCCAGGAGGCACTCCCGGCACCTCCAACAACCCTTCCACTGGACCCCTGGCGTCCGCCATCCCTCTGGCCCAGCTGCTGTCTAAGCCGGGAGCTCTGGGAGCTCTCAACTCGCTCTCGGCGCTCGGAGGACTCACCGAACTGTTGAGCGGCAACGGAAACGCACCCGTTCAGACGACGGGCGTCCATCGCTCCCACAAATCCTTCACGCCGAGGCGAAGCGACAGTCAGAGCTCGGATGGCCCGGCCAAGAGTTCCAAGGAGAGGAATAATAAGTTTAACCCTTATTGAGTAAGGTTAGAGGATATGGCTTTGGGAGTTAGGATCGGAAGTTCGCCGAGTACAGATAAATCATAAATAGGCAATAGCGAGCTCCCAGTACTGATGCAGTTTAGGATTTATAGGTATTCAGACTTTGTCGCTTAAGTATTAACAGGGCATAAGTCCCTTTTTTAATATTTACAGGAGTAACTAAGTGGTGTACGTATATTTCTTGTCCATAGGCGTCGCTAGGTGTATCGAGTGTCCGGTGCACACCTTATGCCACACTTTCCATCAAAAAGTGCACCATGCCATCACGTTTCCTTTATAATGGAAAGTCTGATTTCCACGTTCTCTTCCTTTACTAGTGGTTTTGATAAAACCGCATAACCCATGCTGATTTTGGTAACTTTTGCATTGCTCATTAGCTTTTTTTGAGACCTTATCTGATACACTATCAAAAATTTTGCCTGTAAATTGCATGACCCACTTTCTGGAAAGCTAGCGAAAAGTCGGGGAAGCTCTTAGTCAGAGAAAGACATTTAGATAAATCGAAGATGTCATTTTGAAAGTTAGTACAAAAAAAATTACACTGTTTGCTCCACATACTTCTCACATTGAGATTGAAGTAGGAACTTCATGGTGTTAAGTCATAAAAAACAAATTATACTGCAAGAAATTCCTTTATAATGAAAATGGTTCTTCACGGAAAGTTAGCAAAATGATCAGCGAAAGTAGGGGATTATCTTTTAGTATTTGCTGTAGACATCCTGAATTGTACATTCAACGGCGTAAGAATGTAACTTATGCGGTGTTAATACTTAGGCGACTATACAACATGTTTGAATAAATCGTTAGGTTTAGTAAGTATAGAGTGAAGGAGTGTAGATTTGCTTTCTTCAATTGATTTTTAACCAGCAATGTTTTTAAAGAGTTTGTACAATGTAGATTATATAATTTAGTCATTGAAATATCGCATTTTTAATCAAATAAGTCGCGTCAACGTTACATACACCAGTGCTCGATTTAAAGATTTGAAGAAAGCAGACCTATTTCTGGGAATGTGAATATTCGGCTAAGGACCAAAGGTTACATCCATTATTTAATTGTGTCAAGGATATAAATTAAAAAAATGCATTTGTGTATTGTATTTTGGACAAAATTAAAGGGAAGCCCAGGAGGTGGCGCTATTTGAATCAATTATGATACGAGTTTAAAATGGTCTTGTGTACTCGATGTATACGTTTGGGACTTAAGATAATGTTGCAAACTTTGTCATTTAAATTGTATTATGGTACGTTTAGTAATGGCACAGTGACTTTGGCCAAAGGCAATTAAAGGATTGTCATGGTCACCAATCCACTCCAAAAAAAATAAGAGCGATATTAGTGGTGAAATTATATGGTGCAAGTGGTACGTTTACTCGACCCGGTCGGTACCACCGCACTGAAGTAGTAACGCGTCTAGTACGTGTTTTCCGTCTAGCTCATTGTAACCGGACTGAAAAGGGAAGTACCCTGTTGTGGCACCATACTCTTTAAGGATTGAATAGACTTAGGCTCGCATCACCGTTCACGATGTGTGAAATAAGAGGTGAGAGCCAACCAAGGCCTAACAGTTTAGAAAAAATTCCAGCGATGTTTCTTGCCAGTTCTCCTAGGAAGTTGAAGATTGCTTGTTGGCTAGCTATTGACGTATAGAATGAATGAATGTTGCGATTTTCGTATTCTTTCTAAATATTAGCTCAATTGGCAGGGCACAGACTGACATAACATATATCATCTCATATTACAGAGAGATTTCAGATTTATGATTTTGGACTCCAGATTATGGAGAACTTGAATTGAATGAATTTTCCTTATCATTCTTTAAATTCGTGTTATTGATTAGTTAAAGTTTTATTCTTCTTGAGATGAAATAAATACGGTCTTAACCTCCTCTTAAGTGAATTGTTTTTTCTTCCTGTGAGAAATCAGATCATTAATTGTTTAATTAAAATTAAATTATTATATGTATTTTGATTTATTTTTAATGCACAATTCACACCATACAGTGTGACTACGAGTAAAAGTGACAAACGATGTGACCAAAAGTTCGACTCGGGATTTTACCTAATACTGACCCTGAAGAAGGTAGCGAGAAGTGACATAACATACAAATCATAATAAACCGATAACTTTTTTATTATATTTATAATATAGTGCTGGTGTTACACAAACACGCAGATAAGTAGTCTGTGTGTTCGTATCGTGATAGTTTTTAAAATAATTTGAAGATTACATGAAAATTCGAAAATATAAAATCAATTTTTTGTACCACAACACCAGGCTTCTTAAATTGCTGTCATCTACTTTGGATCTTGCGTTTTGCATGACACTAAACTGAGTGAACAAAAGGAGTATAATCGCATGAATATATCGCTCTTATGCTGTTTTTGAGTGGATTGATGCCAAAATAATCTTTTAATTGTCTTACGCCAAATCGCCAGTTTTACTATACCGTAATGACCCGCGTCCCATTAGGGGGTTCTGTAAATTCAAGCTGATCAACTTAAAAGGACAAGGGTCACTAAAATTACACCCTGAATAAATCCATCTCTTGGCTTCTGCTTTGTATTTTTATAGTTGTAGTGTTTTCATATTTAATTACTTATGCGTAAGTATCTTAAATTTCGTAGAAGTGGTGTAACCTTTGATTTTTTTTTTATAATCAGGTTTACCTTTTAGACGATAACAGTTTTATGATTTATTTCGTTTATGATTTTGTGAATTAGAAATCAGTCTGTTTAGAGAGAGGTACATCAACCCTGTTCGCCCACCTTTTAGTTTGTGTGTACTTTTTTTCAGATTTTTTTAGTAATTTAATAATCTATACTTGTATCAGTTGATATTTATTATAATAAAGTCGACGTTGAGCCGATTTATCGGTTGATTTGTAACTGATTATGAAAATATCAATAATTACTTACTGAATTAATTGGTTTTAGTTACGTTTAACGTATTCAACATCTGGTTTAATTTACTTAGTTCTAGTTCTTATACATGTGAAAATATCAAATTAATGACTTAGAGTGACTTATACTGAGGTTAGGTTTATCTCTGATAAAATCTAAAAATAATTTATCGTGTTTAAATAAAGTCGAAAAGTTTAAATGTTCATTAAACTTGTAGCAATCAACATAGATTTTAACCCGATAGATTGTAGTTTTCTTAAATCCGTTTTGACTTTTTTTCCATTAACTTAATAAGACTTACCCTTTATTGTATTTAGAATTGGTTTAAGAGTAATATTTCCTTCTGTAGAGATAAGTCAGTCTTTGCAGATCGCTAGAATTCATTTCCAATCAAAAAATTGGTGCGTAAATATTAAATCATGTTTTATTTATGAAAAATGTACGTTGGGCGATAGTGTGCGTTTGTGCAGTGTCAAATAATAAAGTGAAGGTCCAAATTTATGTGTTTATTTCTGGTTTTTTTAAATAGAATTAACATATAAAGTTGTAAACGTATTCTTTAGGAATGAGTTTCAGAGTTGCAACTTCGATTATCCTGTTTCATTCATTGCTAAAAAGTGAGATTTTAAGCACTTGTGGCGATGTAAGCAAGCATGTGTCATAAAATTATGATGAACTAAATTAATTATTCGTTGAAATATTTGTTTTGTTATAATTTTTGGGCCTTATTCTCGCATTTTTTCTGTCTTTAAATTTTGGTTATTTTAACCCATTTATTCCATATTGGGTAATTCTTTGTCGGGTTTATTTTCAAAATAAAATAAAAATTCCATATCAAAGTTGCGACTTTGAAAATCTCACCAATTTGTCATCATGTTTAGACCTTATATATTTTAGTATAGCTAAGTAAAAGTGTGTACGTTTTACTTATGGAAAAATAAAAATCTATAAAAATTGGTTGTTTGCTTATTTCTTTGTGGCTCGAGAATGTCAATATTTCACTTTTCAATTTGATTTCTAAAATAATTTGTATTAGCATTCCTCGTTTATTTTGTGCGAATACTACTAATATTACTTACGAATTATCATTTTATTTTCACTGAATTTATGCTTTTATATTTTTTAACAGCAATGCTCCATACATAACGCTGATAAGTATTAATTTTTTTATCCAAGTAGGTAAAATATTAAATTAAAAAAAAGACGTTCTTTGCCAGTCCCGTCAGGTATTCATTGTAAATAGGGCGTTAATCAGCAAAGATTTCTTACAGAAACCAGAAAAATCTTTTAAATAGGAAAAGAGAAATACAAGTAAAAAAAAATACAAAATCTTATAGCCGAGGACTTGGGCACTATTACACTTGGGACAATTTATTGATAAAAGTTTCGCATTTTCTCGATCGAGTTAATTCATGAACACAATCTAAAAACTCGTAAAAACTTGAATTATTCAGTAATTACATGGAAATAAATTACTATTTTTTTTTGTTGTGATTATTTATTTATTCTATCTAGAAATGTTTTGCATAATGTGTTTCACAAATAATAGTGCCCTAGATCATATCCTCGGCTATAAGATATAGTATAATTTTTTTTAATTTGTATTCCTATTTTCATTTTTTAAATGTTTTTCTCGTTTCTGTAAAAAATTTTTGCTGACCACAAACTCTGAATAGAATTTCGTAAAATAGAGCAATGATACACGGAATAAAATTAATAATTTACCAGGGCTTAACAAAATTTTATTAACAACAATGTTTCGTAAGGTTGATAAGTAATTTTTTATTTCATACAATTACAGAGTCATTCAAATGTTATACCAACTAAATTGCCTTTATACTTTTAATCCAGCCTTCCTATCCGACAGTGGCATTCTCGATGTATCTTTAGATTGTTGTGAAGAAGGGCAAGGTTGTGTCACCCTCTCGAGACCCTCGGCCCTCCTTGATCCAGGCCATATCCCGAGCGCTATCCAAACAGCAGCCTTGGTCCACATCTCTCCAGGTCCAACATCTATCCCGGTAAGCCTTCATGTGTTACTCCTCGCTCCAAAGTCAATCTTCTTAGAGCTCCAGGCGTAGATGTGACAGCTGATGAAAAAATATTACGTATTAAAAACAGACCAAGGGTTTAACAATGGCATAACCAGTGAAAGGTATTGTGTACATTTAAGATAAATTTAAAAAAAAAGTGCCGTCTCTTACTATAACATTTAAGGGGCGGGGAGGAGCTGATTGCTTTTAAATAATAACACAAATTTCAAGAAGTATAATGAAAATTCGTTCAATTAAAATTATCCGTGTGTAGTTGATCTAGTTTTAATATATATATCAGTACGTGCCATTCATTATTTCCCAGATAGGCTGGGTCAACCCAGAAGTAGACCACATCTCGAGCAACCGAGAGGCCAAAGCCCTCCTCAGGGACTGTTTAATAAATAAAAAAAATAGTTCTTGCAACGCAACGATTCTACTCAGGCACCCTTTAACAAATTAAAAAAAAAAAAATTCTTGCAGCACAACAACGATTGCTCTGCTTACCCCGATTGTCGGAATTAAAGCGTAAGTGATATGTATGTATGTTATCTCAATCAGAATGGCTCAAACTACAACATCTGTCTTCTAATATTACAGCTAGATCACCTACCTAAACTTTAATTGAAAAAAATTCTCATTACATTGTATTCTGTGCATTTTTTGAATGAATGAATGAATACTTTATTGCACACAAGAAAATTACAGACAGAAAACAGGATAAAAGAAGACAATGAAGTGCAAAGGCGGACTTAACCCTAAAGAGTGTTTCTGCCAGTCAACCTTTTTTTTTTTTTAATTATTTAAAGTTTATTTACGTGCCCTTGTCACCCCAATAAAGTGGCTACTACTCGATCATAGAAATGCAACGAAATGTGTGAATCCTCCTTGAAAAGGTGGAGTATTGTAATAAGAAACATGGTTGTACGTATTAAGTCACGTTATAGTAACTGGTTTTATGGAAGGATTAAATGTACTTTTATCCCCCTTGTTAATCCCCTGTCTGTCTGATAAGTTCAGATTATGTGGTAAAATGCATGAAAAATATATATCTAAATGACTTTTCATGATATTAGTAATGCATGTGAGATTGCTGCCGTCTCATCTTCCGTCTTTAGAAAATACCGTCATCAAAATACTTGCCTACGTATGTGTAATCTTTTACTACCTTTTTTTATATAAATCATACAGTCGAAATTATGTAGAGATATAGGTTTAAAGGTCAGGTGATTGTGATTCAGATTGGCCGAGCGGGCAAGAGCATGCCTCTCAAGCGGGATGCGAGGGTTCGATCCCCACTGGGAGCACAATATTTATAACTTTAGAATTTGTGCTAAAAATGGCTGCTGGCACTCCGGGGAAGGAAAACATTGTGAGGAAACCCATTTCCAAGTCGGTTGTTGGTCACCGTGGAAGTCTATGACTAAATCCTCTCATATCATTTAAATGATAGGGCCTGTACCCAGCAGTGGGACGAATAAAATGTCTGCAAAGAAAGAAAAGAAAGGTTTCAAATTTGGGTTTCCATGAGTTAATTCTAATATAAAATGGGTAGAAAAGGTTTTCATATAGAAGTGTGATAGTTTTTTTCATATCCTAAGAAGGCTCATAGATAATACATAATTAATAACACAAATTCAAGAATTATAATGTAAATTTATTTAATTAAAATTCTCGATACGCGATCTAGCTATTATATAAATGTCAGCATATAGATACCTTCCCGTTGATCTTACATTTAGAAAGAATACAAAAATCGTAATATCTTAGAAAAGTGAGCTCAATCGGAATGGCACAGACAATCATCTTATTCACCTACCGAGAAATTTAATTGAATGAATTCTCATTATAATTTGTGCATTTTTTTCTATTAATTTTCTAGTTCTATTTACGTGCCTTCTATAGAAGACCGGAATCGGCTCTCGTCAGGTCGTTAACTGAACATCAAAGTTCAAAGTAAAGATCTTTGTATTTGTATTGTCAAAGTTTTGACCGCAATGATAACTTTTTACGTGTTTCTTGTTTAATATGAAATGTGATAATATTATATGAGAGTAAGATGTATTGTGAATTGTAGGATCACAATGGAGACTGCCGGCCTGCCGCTGCCCGGCTACCACTACATCGCGCCCAACCACATAGTGAAGGCTCAGCTGCACTGAGTGACGCCTCCGCCGCCGGCGTATCTCGCGTACGTGCGCCCCCACGGCTACGCGTACTTCTACACGCCGCCGACCTTCACGCGACACCCGCAGACCAACAGATTCTAGAATAAGGGCGACGAGATCCCGATGTATCTTTACAATTGTTACGAGTTTGTATTTTAGATATTCTTATATTAATTATCCACTTATAGGTACGTTATATTGCACATTTTCAGATATGATTTTTTGCTTTCGCGTGTGAGACGCGGTGGCGGTCTCGGATGGGAGGACTTAATTAAGCGACGTGTACAGATAACTCGATCGAATTTACTATCGGAGGTAAGGTGTCGATTCGGTATCTCTCTCGTATGTAGAGTACCGCGAGCGAGTAGGGTAGGCGGCGCGCGCTCGATAGAGTAGCGATAGAGTAGTCGAACAGAGTGAGAGGGTTCAATGACAATATCGTTTGTAAATAAAGAGTAATATGTGAGGAGCTGGAGGACATTAGGTATTACATGCACGTACAGCAACCGGGGCGCCCGCGGCGGGCGGGCGCGGCCGTACGAAACTGGTGGGATCAAATCCTTTAAGAAAATTTACATTTACTCGAGAAATCTTAAGATTTTAACCTAACGCCCCGCTTGTTCGTTTCCTTTTTCCCGAATCAAAAATTATTAGGGCGAAGTTGAATTGTCGAGGCGTCGGAAATTTAGGTAATCGTAAAATGTGATAGCAATTATTGCATAGTCTTCTGTTTAAAAAAATCAAAGATGTAATTTTCAAAGGCTAAATATAAAAATTTAAAGGTGTACCGACGATGCCAACAGGCAATTCGATAAATTTATCGGTTTAGGGAACAAAACCAAAGATTGTTACACATTTTTTTAACATTAAATATTGTTGTGGATTTATAATAATTATCTGAAATTAGTTAATGTTTACTAATCGTATTGTAGTACGACTATTATAAATTATTTATTTGCCCTCTCCGGACCGCTCGTGTATTTAGTGCTAGTACGTGATAGTGTAAAGACATAATGTATTTTGATTTATTTCCAAACAAAATAAAAGACGTAGGTTACTTTAGAGTAAGATGAATACATAGCTGTAAAGTCGTGCGCGGTCGCTCAGTAAAAAAAATAACAAACTGTAATTAATACTCCGAAAACAAACCAAAAATATCATCAGTACACATCAGTATCATCAGTACACAAAAATATTATCAGTACACAAAAGTATCATCCGTACACAAAAGTATCATCAGTACACAATAATATCATCAGTACACAAAAGTATCATCCGTACACAAAAGTGTCATCAGTACACAAAAATATCATCAGTACACGAAAGTAATACATTTTCAGATATTTAGATATTGCATGAATAATAAATAATCATTGTTGTAATCCTTTAAATATGTTTAATAAACTCTGTTGTTAAAACACATCACTTCACATCTGTGCCAAAATAATAATAAAACATAAAATTTGCAGTATTTATAAAGAAGTGCACATAATATTTATTATTAAATTGTAATGAACTGAAATAACATGTTCTAAATAAATAGTTCATGCTGTATTAAAGCAATAATAAGAATTAAATAATGTTTATTTAGTAAGTTCGTCGATAACACTTACACAGTATATGCACCTTAGTTGTTAGAAATTGAAGAAATAAACGTTATTCTTGTATTTATATATTAATATCATTATATTGTAAACGCATATCTAATTTAACTTATCATATCCAGTGTAATGTTAAGGAATCCCACCTCCTGTGTCTTCCCATTATGTTTGTGAAAAGTATTTACTGATTTTTGTGCCAAATTTTATATTAAAAAAAAATTATTAACGTACAAAATAAAATGTTAGTTGATTTTGACGTTAAAATGTCTGTAACGGTTCTTCAATAGGTAATGTATGGAAAAATTCGAGCATTACCTAAGATGGACTTTTGTTTGGTAGATTACAAAACAATGAATTTTCATATGATGCATAAAAGATTCATGTACGCGTTTGACAATATACGTGAACGAAAATATGGGAACGTTATGCAGTTAAACAATGCAATTTAACTAAAAGTCCAGAATAAACCCGCCCCCAACTTTTTCTAATGCAAGGTAAATTATCGCCCTATATATAGGCATAATTAGTTTAATATTTTATAATTTGCAGTCCTAAAATGAAATTGATTTTTAAAATTGTTTTGTATCTAAATAATAATTAAAACCAATGACATTGGTAATTGAATTTATATGAGTTGCATGGTTTTCTTTAATTGTGATTATTTGGTTATTAATCTATCTACTAGTCAGGTATTATTTGTTTTTAAATTAAAGCTAGTCAAAAAGAATTTTATATCATTTTACTTTTGCATAGTATTATTTTGGCTAAGAGCAAAAAAAAAACACAAATCTGCAATAAATAATCATAAATCAATTATTATTATTATAACAATACAATTTATGACAATGTATAGAGCTTTCTAAATTAAGAAGTTACATCACTAACTTATTAAATTTTAAAATATTAGCATTAACAAATAACTGAGAAAAGTATTGATATTTTGCGAGTAAAGCTCGAGAGAGATTGAGAAAATAATTTCAGCTGTGATGAGATGAGGTGACGGAACGAAATAGTGATGTGCCAAATTATGTATACATTAGTGAAATATTTTAATTTACTTCTTGCACTTAAATTAATAACAAACCGATGTGCACGATGTATTCTTTAATTTTCATTACATAAGGTTTAATCAATCTAGATATCGCCTAAAGTCGTATTTCTAGTCGTACTACGTAAATTGGCATTTTGCTGGTGCCTAGTTATAGAATCCTTCCATCAGAATCTATATCTATTCATCCGACATGCTCAGACCCCATATGGAAACGAGCATAACGTCGCTCATGCTCTGCATCTTCAATACATTAACTGAGGCATTTTTTAAGACATAAAATAATGCAATATAACACCAAATTTGAAGGATGGATTCCTATAATTAACCGCTCCTGGTTTAATGTGACATTAGCTCCTGTCAGTTTACTTCGTCTCATTAAAAATACGACTTTAAACATTTTATGGCACAGAGACACCGTCAAACACCAACATTGTTTTTTTTACTATAAATCGCGACGTTAGGGTCACCTTATAACTCTTTAAGTGATACCAGCAGCTATCGACACTTGCGTTAAATTTTATAACTTAAATAATTTCTTCGTATATCATACTAAAATCCACACAGTAAATGGTTATTTTGACTATTTACTATTAAAACTGAACGTCTCATTTTATTATGCACTATTACTAGAGGTAAGTAATGTTAAATTCATATTTAATCTTATTCATAAAATGGAATCTCTAAATTTATTTTGTGTTATGTGCGTAGCTGTATATTATGTTTAGAGGTATGCGATGCCAACATCATTATGTCTATCTAAAGCTTTGTGCCAAACATTGGTTGCATAGACATGAAAGGCTATGAAAGTGTTCAATTTGTTAAATGTTATTTTGCTCAATTCTTTTTACGTTATCTGTTAGAGCTAAGTGGTCTGAACGCTGTATGGACGAGTACAGTGGAAATAGACAAAAATGTACAAAGTATTAAAATGTCTAACTCCGATAGTCAGACTTTAGTATAAAAAAAAACAATATTGCAGCTTTTGCAATTGAGTAAAGGTGAAATACAAATGGAGGCATATATTGTTAGGCATTTTTTGCCTAGATCCGTATTTAACAAAACCGCTTGAAGATATGAACAAAGTGAGCCTTCATTGACAGGGTCAGGCTGCACACTGTTAGTGCAGTGGGTGAGAAGCTCTTAGCGAATATTGTATAATGGTAATAGGAAAATATTTGCAAAGTTATCGTGTTAGCACCTCCATTATTGTATTTGTCACAAAAATTGCACCTAATCGTAGTATTACTGTTCTCTTGATATCTGATCGGCTTATTTAGTGTTGCTAACGGTCATGATGGTTACTAGTCGACGCCAGAATTAGAGAGACTTGTCTGACAGTTAATTAGGAACAAATGTTGCCATAATTTCCATGTGCGGTTCTAATCAATAAAAATTCAGTATTCGACATGGGAGTACAAAATGTTACTAATTTAGCTCAGATGCCCGTAACCCGGAGTTCTACCGTGCTATTATCACATGAGCGAGTGAAGAGACATCTCCACGATTTCAACCAATCAGACTGGCCGTGTCGAGTGATCTCGAGTGCGTTAACGCATACGATTAGCGTATTTCATTGTTATTTGTTTTTAAGTGTACTTAAAACACTTGACCAATGGCGTATTTGGCAAACCTCATAATTTGACGAAAAGAAGATTTGACGAATTACCGATTTGACGAATATCAAATTTGCCGAATGTCTGCGAACCCGCTGAAATCTCTTCACTCACTCGAGTGATATTACGCCGGTAGTAGGCCTGGCGAAATCGCCTTGGTTGAAAGCGTGGCGATGTCTCTTCACTCGCTCATGTGATAATAGCACGGTAGACCCCCAGAATTGGTAATTTTATTAAGGCTTCGATCCGGACACATTTTATTAAATTATAAGAGCGCTTTCATTACATAAAATCAAATAATTTTATTTCAAATAATATTGTACATGAAAGAAGTGAGTAACAAATAAATAGCATGCAAGCAAACAGAAACACTTACACGTAAATAAAATAAAAAATTACTTAAATAAGATATATAAAAGAAATAAAATAAAATATAAAAGAATCAAAAAATCTGTTGAGAAATACGTCCTCCAGTTTGTACACAAATTTCATTATATTCCATACCTATATATATATAGATAAACTTTTGTGCATTCGGTATCTACTTTCTATACTGAGTGCAGATATAGTGGGATTTTCCCGAAGTCATGACATGCGGGACTTCTGAATAGGTAGATTCCATGAAATCTACATAAATAATTTGTAACTCAGAACGGACGGAGGATTCGACTTTGTTCGGTACAAATCTTGCAATAGATTTTAAACGAAACTTCACGATGAGCTAGAGACTAGAACCTTTTAACATAGCTCAGAACTGGATGTCAATGCAATATTGCGTATTGCAATATGTACTCTAGTGCATGCTCGATAGTTCATAAAAACGAGACTAATAAAAAGCAGAAAATAATCATATAATTGTTATTTTTTATTTAAGTATGTAAAATGGTTTAATAAGTATTAAATTATTTCTATAAATGTTTAAAACGAAAAATCGCTAACGCCCAATTATTGATAGTGTAAAGAGTGTAGGGAGTAGCTCTCGTTTATGCCATTTCATATACATCCTTTACATTGTGATCCTGTCAAATTGTAAATGCCGATTTTTTTCCTTTTAAATATTTACATAAATTATATATTTTATATTTACTTTTCAGTCCGTTTAAAAACCTTTTGTAATCATATACACGTTTTTTCTTGTAGGTATAATTATTACCATACAGGATAGTCGGTGATCAGTTATTATTTTCATCTAAATCAGTTAAACGTTCAGCCTTCTTCAAAAGACTTGAGCCACAACCTCTTTGAGAAGTTTAAATGACTTGTCCGTACACTGATCAGATTTGTCGAGGGGAAGCGAGTCGGACCTGCCGCATGCGTTCCTCTAGCCGCTAGAGTCTAGCGACTCTACAAAGCATACGTCGTCACACACAGTGTAATATGTTTTTGGGATAGAATTAATTTCATAATGATTAAGGTCCCGTAGCTAAAATTGGAAAATGGGACCTTAATGGAATCGCTCGGTGTCTGTCTTTCTTATTTAGGATGTGTCAATATAGAAATAAGACAGATGTTTTTGATGAGGATTTTTTTTTGTTCGGAAATGGTTCCTTAGCCAAAGTGTTTCTATTTCAGATAAATATTAATTAATCACCCATATAAGAGGCGATAGTTCTTGTGCTTGTTTGGCAGTAGGGGTGGTACTTAAAAGAATTACCTCACTGCATCTCTTCCCATGTATGTCGTAAAAGGCGACTAAGGGATAAGGACAAGATGCCGTGCTAAAGGGCGACAGGCTCGCCACCTCTCACCTTGGCACAGTACTTCTACCCATTCATGCAGTGGGTGGGTTTTCGCGCGTTACATGCTGCTTGATACCTTGTCTGAATACCTTGCAAAACGTGGTGGTCGGTGTTGTGCTGTAATTTACAGGAGTTCTTGCAGCACAGCACCGATTGCTCTGCTTACCCCGATTGTGAGTGAGTGTGATTCAGCGTGTGTTATATGTATGTATGTATGATATTATAACCACATTCATAAACTTTATAGTCCACGCTTATTCTTGCATCCTACGTTCAGTCTAAAAATGTTGTCTGATAGAGTATGAATTGCGAATGCGCGTTCCGCTCGGCTGTGCTGATCGGATGAGCTCGCGCGCGCGGGGCGCCCGCAATCGATTCTTCGTTCTGCTTCATTATGTCCTCTAATAATATCCACGGATCTCATTCATATGGCAAATTGATAAGGTTTTATGCCGAAGTCGTTTATGGGATAGCATTGGATATGAAATCTTATTATATATACATATATGTACTGGCCTGCATACACGTATTATATTTTATTACTATTTATCGGTATAGTAAGAACGTATTTTTATAAAAATACAAATAAATTCGCTATGATCATTTGTATTATTTATTGTTATGTTTATTTTAAATAAATCTATTAAAAAGTAGACCATGTACAGTAAGTACAGTTACCAAAGCAAATGTATATTAAACTTAATTAATTGAACACTTTATTTCTTCGTTCGATATATTATTTGGAATAACGAATCTATTGTTCAATCGAAAATTGAGAAGAAACAGTATCACAAAGTAGGTAGCTAAATTATATTTGGCCTTTACGAAATACAATTAAAAAAAATATAATTATCATCTATGAGAACAACGACTGGATTCCATTTTCACCATCTCATATCCTCCTGTAATAAATTCTGAATCCAGCTCTAAAAGGCGTATTTCAGTAATAGATTTCGAGGAGCGACGACGTTACATTCTACTTGGGAGATCAGAGCTCCTTACTTCATATGGGCCACGCTTCAGTGCTCTCGTATCCTATCATATTCCACTATCAAACTTACAACTTAAATTATCAGGACATGAACCTTCATACCATCACTGACCAATCTAATATCAACCTTATATCAAAGCGATAACAATGACATTAAATTGTCTCGATAAATATAGTTAGAACTGTGTCGCAGTGAAATATTAATCTATGTAGAAGATATTTTCGTTGATGGTCTTTCAAAGTGGAAGTCGATCTGTTCCCGAATTTTATAAAGCCCACGTTATCCGTCGATAAATGTCTTACAGCTGCGATATATCATGCAGTAGACAACCACTACGTATACTCTTGGTCTGGTAGACTAGGAGTGAGTACCTATCGAGAGTACGAGATGAAGCACGTCTTGTTAGGTGGTAGGGTTTATCCGCCCGCAATTAGTATCGATAACTACAACTGAATACAGTAAATTTGACACGGCTCATTTGCAATCATACATCATACCATCACGACTCTTCCCCGGAGGGGTAGGCAGAAACGATTGAACACCATTTCACACCACCACCAGTTCCTGACATACCTACATCTTTGTTTCATAAACCATCATACATCATTTTATGTATCCACGCCTGTTACGGTTGCTTCGAATTTGCCACTTCTAGGTTTCCTTTCTGGTCATGGTATATTCGCCTAGGGCGGCCCGGTTCTACCGTTGTTCCTTCACCATTCGCTTCATATATTTGTTTTGATCATTCTCTCACCATCCATTCTCTCCATGTGTGCAATCCAAGCATCTATCTATATCCATCTAAGCATACCCTTTCCCAATCCTCGTTACTATGTTTTCTTTCAATTAACATTTTTCTCTTAAACATTTACTCTTCACTCTATCTTTCAAAGATACACCACATATTCTTTTCAGTGACCGCATTTCAACTGAATTTAGTCTTCTTTCATGTAGCTTCTGTCATACCCAAGATTTACACCCTTACATAAGTGTAGGGACCAGGCCGGTATTATGAATAACCATTCGTGCAGTGGAATTAATACTTAACTTTTCACTTTTTAAATCCCCATTCACGCTATTGCCTTTGATCACTTGCTTTTCAATATCTTTATCGTACTTTTCGTTCCTCGTAAAAACACTTCCCATATGTACTCATTCACTTATCCCAGCTTTTCGTTTAATATTCTTAAGTTTCCCATATGTACACAAACTCATTCACTTATCCCAGCTATTCGTTTAATATTCTTAAATTTCCCATATGTACACAAACTCATTCACTTATCCCAGCTTTTCGTTTAATATTCTTAAATTGTCCAAATACAATAAATACTCTTCTAAATTTCCGAATCGGCCTTAATGATAACTCAGTCTGGCAACAAATCTGGCTTCCGGTTAAGCTTGGTGGAACTGGCATTCGCTCGGTAAAGGATGTCGCCCTGCCAGCATTTGTGGCTTCAGCT
>WYDE02100951.1:0-11655 GCA_009867175.2 Adela reaumurella
AGTTCAGTGTAGCCGGCACGATCAAAGAGGGAAGCACTGACATGACACCTAGTTCACCCGGTGTTATGGGCTCACATTTCAGATTGTAGGTGATGTAGCCAAACCGTGTCAGTTTCAATAAAAAAAAAAGGTTTTCTGCACGATGTAGGTGCAATGAGGGGTTTTCGTTCCAATCAAGTTCTACCGTTGCACGATGTAGAAAAGAAACGAAAAAACGATGACCGCACTGGCGAGAACATATGAAGCAAAAATTGACGGCATTTTATTAGTTCGGCGCTGCTTTCTATGAGTTTCATATACCTAAGAACAAAACGTTTGTCCTACGATATTGACACTTATATTCTGTCATTTTTTGCTTCAATTTGTGCTGTAAAACAGCTTATAGTCAGAGCACCATTCCTTTTCTACATCGTATTCCATTGGAAACAGATTGCGCTGTGACATACAACCGAACTGAAAGTTATCTCTTGACAATAAATCATAAAACTTTGCGACATACGGATGGTACAAACGTGTATTTTCAAAACTTTACACTGGAAAAGACAGAAGTCTTTCTTACTCCAAGGTCTGTGTTAACATGACAGAAAGAGATCTCGAATTTGTCTCAATTTCCGCTGTACAGCTTTTAGATGATTCCTCTGTATATAGAATGGCCAGCTAAATGATACCAGCTTATCACTTCCCTTCCCTATTATAAAATGCAACGTTTGGCGTCCTCAGTAGTAAGTCAGTCCAGTCTGTCCGTTTATAACTCGAGAATCCCTGGACCGATTTTAATGCGGTTTATGTCTACAAAAATCTTAATTCTTACCATCACACATAGGCTACTTATTATCACGATAATTAGTATAGGGGGCGAGGAGAGAGTTGAAATATGAGAGAGTTTGGACTTTAACGCGAGCAGAGCTGCGGGCACAGATAGTAAAATAATACAAATTATAATAACCAGAATAGAATAGGTGCCAGACATATGTAGTTACAGAAGAGATATATTCATTATTATGTATATCGAAAGACATACTAATTTGTTCGCATTGAGTAGGTAGGTACTTGAATGAAGTCATCTTCCATCTGTACGAAGCAAAGTTGATACGCGAAGAAATGCATCTTCCACCAGTATTTGACAGGCATTTTATGACTTTTAACGAAGGACACAGTAACCTTTGTTGATACAGTATTGTGTGGTCTCTACAAAACCTCACTTAGTATGAGCGCGAGGCAGAAACTCTTGAGAAAGGCTAAAAACAAAAATTGCAGAATAACACTTTCAAATATAATTTATATTTCTAGTCAAACATACTCACACTAGAATGGCATGGACGTAGATGATGTCATTATATTCTGTCCCTTATCTCTAATTTTCTGGGATATCTGGGATCGACCAATTCAGGTAAGATACATTTTTCGAAAAATATTTCTAATTTCGATATCTTTTCTTGCGTCCAAAATAAAGGGTCTCTTTCGATCTTTTCGTATTCAACTCCTTTAGGCGTCCATACTACAAAATAAAAATACCTTCTTTTCATTACTAGTAGTTGCCCCTGGACCTGGCAGTAGTAGTTGTCATTTCTTTTCAGTTCTATGCCGTTTGTTGTTTCCACGCAAAACTTGATTTTTTTTTGTTCTTATCCCTTCTATCGAAGTAAGCATTGAAGCTGATAATGGACATTTTACTTTAACGATCCCGTCATCTCCTGTGAGACCGTCTGGAGATGCTCTTAGAAAAGGTTTTTCTTGTAGGATGAATAGGCCACATGATTGTATTGCAACACCCAGCAGGTTTTGGATATCGGTAATCGCAGTCATTTCGTGTGCCTTTCCGTACCGCGTCGCATCATTTCCAGTGAAAGTTGAATACAACATCGCTTTTACCGTCGACGTGCAAGGAGTATTTGCCTTTATCTTGCATATCTTGCCGAACATGGAAGCCGTTATTCGTTTTTTGCGCTCAACAATCCAGATGTCAGAGTTGGATTGAGCGACTGTTGTTCTTTCTAGATCGCGAATCTCTACTTCAGTTTTAACCATCATTTGTAGGAATTCCTGTTTCTTCTGTTCAAATTCAGCTGATGGCATGTCCGGTTCTGCGATGATATCTCCATAGTGTCTGTCTGCCAACCTGGGACGTTTACCTCTCTTGATTCCATGTTTTTTGTCGAAAGCTCTACGTTTTCTAGTATTTTGCAGCTTTCTTAGCTTCCTCCTAATATACTCTTCGGTGAAGGTGAATTTTTGACCGGGTGCCACTTTATTTTGGACTTGTGAAAGTAGGCTATAGTTCTTAGTGTTATATTCAGTGACTGCGGAATAGCACCTTGCCTCGTATGTTCCCCGAAGAGCGAAGTTCACTCTTTTTCCAGCAAGAAACTTTGCTATTATGGAATTGCAGTGCTCAGCAGTATTAGTCTTTCTGAGCAACAAACTTTCTGCATTTTGTAGAAGCCATCCCAGGTTTTCGTAGATGTCATTCCACATTCCACTTGATTTTAGCTGAGGAACAATGTTTGCGCCAATCGGATTCTTGCAGAAGTAGGATTTGCAATAATTGTGTAATCCGAACACATGACATGGTCCATTTAGAAGATCCTGTTTCAAGATCCTCAGTTTATCCTCAATAGATGCCTCGAGCTTCTGTGACAGCATTGTATAACCTCCGGATCCTGTCCTGAAGAGTTTTTCGCAAAGCGAATGCAACAGATCCACTCTTGTTATCTGTTTTTTTTTGCGATCTTCCTCAGCTTTTTTGAGTAGTTGTGTAGAAGATGGTTGCTGCACTCGATTTTTCGCATATTAGTGTTAGGGCCATAGGGCATCGCATCTCGGAGCATTAGTTACGCTGCTATCTCCATCACCGACTACTTTAGTATACTTTAAACCATGCATTTGAAGAATTACTTTAAACCCCTGTACAATGGCATCAAATTCCATTTCTGTAGAGGGTCCAGACCAATTTTTGAAGCATTTATGTGCCGGAACTGGTATATTTTTCTTTGTGGCCAGAGCACAAACGCAGCAGTACGAATTTATTATTCCAATAAACAGCACTTTCTTCTTCCTAAGCCCGATTATGACTGCCATTCCAGGTAATGAATTGAAATTCGTTACATAACTGCGTTTATACCACGATCCGTCCGTCACCACAGCAATCCAAGGAATTCCATTCCGGTCGACGTCAATATTCTCGATAGCGAGACTCCTTTCCTCAGCACTAGCTTCCAACATGAGTTCCAACGCTATGTCCCGTTGTATTTCTCCCAATTGTCGGCTCGTACTAATAAAGTTATTCTCGCACATATTGGGGACATTTATGCTGGCACATATTTCATTTAGAGCAGAATATCCATTGCCGGTTTGTGATATGGCCTTCAACAATGTTTTTATTTATGGCACTGTCTTTTGATTGTATCAGTAGTTCTTGAGTTCGGAAGATCTCTTCTTTATTACACATTTTACATATAAAATGGAATTCAGAGTGAAAACCTTTCCGGCACTCCTTTAAGTAGTGTAGTTGCTGAAAACTACACTGGAATGGTGCATGGTTCATACTTTTTAATTGCTCAAAAAAATACCCTATGTCAACGATCCTGTTGCCATCCACAAGTGCACACTTTTTGGTTATTTCGTCATCTTGGCTGATAAAAAGCCCATTTGAATCTATAGAGTCAATGGATATATTGTGAGAAGGTGACAACACTTCACTGCACATATCCCTGAAACATAGTAAGGGGGCGTCCATTAATTACTATAGCCACTTGGGGGGAGATGGTCGAGCCAAATCTCACAAGAGGCAGAGGGGGTCTCAGGAAATATTACATATTACATTACTGTTATAAATATATGGACCTAGATACCATGCAAAGCGCTGTGCGAATCTAGTTTTTGTGGCCGGGATTGTAACTTGGTTTACGAATCTAGTTTTGTGGTTGTGTGTAGGCCTAATATGTATGTAATTCATTTTCTGTTGTCTTACAATCTCTGCTATGAACAGCTTACGCACACTTAGGAGGTTGCTTTCGCTTAGGAGATGGTGTGTGGGGTATCGGAAAGGCTTCCTAAACATTACTCTTAATACCATTCTTTGTGTCCGCTCAAGCTGCATCAGGTGCGTTTTAGCCGCTCCACCCCAGGAGGATATGCAGTAAGTAAGCAGGGACTGACACAAAGCCAGATAGACTGTACGGAGGGTATTTTGGTCTAGTACATTACGTAGCCCTTTAAATACATATATAAGTCGTCTGATCCTGCCAGCGAGTACCTCAATGTGATTTTCCCAAGATAGCCTTTCATCCAGTATGATTCCCAGGTATTTTATATATGTGACCTTACTTAAGATTTGACAGTCACACTGGATGCCAGGCGTTCCCTCACAGGTATGTATATGAATTGTATTCGGAGCATTGTGGCCAGGGTTACGGATACTGAAACATATGTATTTCGTTTTATCCACGTTTAGAGTTAGTAGATTATTATTCAGCCACTTATTGATAATTCTAAGTCCATTCTCTGCCAACACAGTTACATCCTCCCATGTTTCTGCTGAGAAAAGTAGAGCAGTGTCATCTGCATAAGTAACAATTTTGCAGGAATCTATTTCATGTTCACAGAGGTCATTAATATAAATAAGAAAGAGACTTGGTCCCAAAACACTGCCTTGAGGCACTCCATACGTAACATTTAAGTCTTCGCTTTTTATTTCACCTATTTTAACGAGCTGAGTCCTATCGGTGAGGTAACTTTTGAACCACTGCATTGCTGTGCCCCTGATACCCAGCTGGCATTCCATTTTCCGTAGAAGTATTGGTATCGAGACAGTATCAAATGCTTTGGCTAGATCCAGGAACACACCAATACAGTGGCGTCCTTGGTCCAGATTTTTTGACACCGATTCCGTAAGATCCTCGACTGCGTCAGCACTGGATTTATTTGATCGAAATCCATATTGATTTTTAGACAGTAGGTTGTTGCGATCCAAAAAATTCATTAGTCTTTTTTTGACAATTTTTTCCAAAATTTTGGACAAAACTGGTAGTAGGGAGATAGGCCTGTAGTTTGAAATACTTGCTTTATCGCCAGATTTGTAGATGGGACATATTACAGCTCTCTTGTAAATATTTGGGAACACACCAGAAGACAAACTGAGATTAGAGATAAAAGTAAGTGGTTCCAGTAAGTAACTTTTCATATATTTTAGAAACTTAGATTTTATTTCATCCCATCCAGACGAGTTTTTCATTTTTAGTTCCATAATTAACTTATTAACTTCAGTAGTATTTGTTGGATACATGAACAATGAATTTGGATGATTATATTTATTGCATACCTTCCCGGCGAGCTCAGTTTCCGTTAATTTTAGTTAAGCAAGAGTTTTTGAAGATATGGTTTCACCAATTGTTGAAAAGTATGTGTTTGCTAAATTGACTGATTTACTTTCGTCAGTCTCCGCCTTTAATAATTCAACCGGAACTGCGTTTGTTTTTTTTCGGTAAATAAGCTGCATCTTTTATTATTTCCCAGGTTTTTTTTAGCATCCTTGACATTTTCTGCAAGATTGGTACGTATATATATTTCCCTAGCTGTTTTTATGGTACGATTGCACACATTTCTGTATTTTTTTATACATTACTTGGAGCGCAAAATCATTGTTGTGTTTTGTATCCTTTTCGTGTAACCTGTCTCTTTTCCCAAGACATCTAATTAGACCGGCGGTGATCCATGGCTTCTTATTTTGTTTGTTGTAATGCAGAACTCGAGTTTTAGTGTGTTTTTTTATTACGGTACATAGAATAGTTGTAAACTTCTCAGCAGCATTATTTACATTTGTACAATCATAAACCGGACTCCAGTCAAAACCGTCCAACTCCACGCTCAATGATTTATAGTCTGTTACTTTGATTTCACTAGTACTACTCACTTGTGATTGTTCAGCGTAGCTGAGTGAGCCGAGCACTATGGAATGGTCGGTCACAACAGTTTCACAGATTATGCTTGTGACTTTCTGTTTACTGCGCACCATGAGGTGGTCTAAACATGCTAGTTGTCTTGTGGGCTTCCTTACCACAGGACAAAAACCATGTTCAGCCATTAAACAAAGATACTTTTCGGCCCGCCCATCCTTTGAATTCTGTACAATATCAATATTCATGTCACCCGCTATTATTACATTTTTGGTTTTAATTTTATTAATGGTTGTATTTAGGGATTCTAGAAATATTTCTATGTTTCTGAAACATGGCGGCCGATAAATTGCAACTACAGTGACAGTTTTCCTGATTTCTAATGTTATACAGTTTGCTTCTGAGAGCCTTGTCTCTGTAGCTATGACTGTATGATTTGTTTTTATATAGACTACAACTCCATCATTTTGATTTATATGATTGGTTGTATTAAAAGAGGAATAACCTTCGAGGTAAATAGGTTGAAATTTATCGCTGAGCCAGCATTCCGTGAGAACAATGACGTCAAAATTTATGTTTATTCTGTAAATAAAAGTAATGAGATTATCAAAATTTTTGTGAATGCTACGAATATTAAGTGACAGTATCTTAAGATGAGAGTCTTGTGACATTATGGTGTGACAGTCTTCAGGTTGTGTGATTACGTACGTTTGAGCGACATCAATACTATTTATGTGACTCAAAATGTCGTCGTCGCTATTTATTTCCAGGCCCATGAAGTTGTTTTCCACTGTGCACACAAATTTGTATTATTAGAAGGCCGTTTTTTACGCAATGTATTGATCATAAGATTATCTAATATGTGCGAATATATTATTAAATAAGCCGTGTAAAAATTATTATTTTTACGTACCAGAAAATAATTTTGAACTTGATATAGCTTCGAATGTTTGTTGCAATGTGTTCGAGTACCTATTACAGAAAATGTAGGCAAAAATACAGAGGGCGACGTATATATATATATAGATGTAACTAGCAGCAGTAGCAGCGACTGCAGCGACTGCTGCACGGCTATGGCTATCGTTCTGTGGCATTGCCTGTGCATTTGTGCCTCGGTTGCGACACTGAGTGCGCTTGCGCATTCGTTGCAGGCTAAGCAGGTAAAAGATAACTATACAGTAAGTAATACAATAAGACAATTGACACCTATTTTTCATAATACTTTTATTCGAGACCTTTCCGTGAACGTGTAGCTCAGTAAGTATTCGTTTCAATAAAATATGTTTTAAAATTTTATCATTTACTTCCAAACTATACATACACATATATTTATAAGCATTATAAAAATAATTAGCAAAAACTCGTGATTGTGATAAAAGTATGTTAGGAATGTCCTGATGATAATAGTGTGTTAAGTATTTCATAAAAGTATGCGTCGCCCTGCTTACTTCGCTGCTTACTTCCAAACTACACATACACATATATTTATAAGCATTATAAAAATAATTAGCAAAAACACATGATTGTGATAAAAGTATGTTAGGTATATCCTGATGATAATAGTGTGTTAAGTATGTCATAAAAGTATGCGTCGCCCTGCTTACTTCGCTGCTCACTTCCAAACTACACATACACATATATTTATAATCATTATAAAAATAATTAGCAAAAACACACGATTGTGATAAAAGTATGTTAGGTATGTCCTGATGATAATAGTGTGTTAAGTATGTCATAAAAGTATGCGTGTTAGGTATGTAATAAAAGTATGATAAAAGTATGTTAGGTGTGTCATGATGATAATAGTGTGTTAGGTATGTAATAAAAGTACGTAGGTAAGCAAGATGATAATCATGTGATTTTGACAAAAGTGTGTTAGGTATGTCAGTGAGTGATAGGAGAACTTTTTCAGTGTGTATTTGTTTGCCGTGTATGTAGTTTGTTGTTATATATGAAAGAGTGTGAGTTGTTTGGATGTGTTTGTTTGTATATGTTTTACATTTCACATTATTTACATGTTTTTTTATTACAGAAACTTGAGAAAACATAGCATTTATAATAATCCTTACTGGTGAAAATACAACTTGTGTAGTTACTATTGCAGTACAGAACACTAAAATTTGTTTTTTTCTTAATTAGGTAAATGTAAATATTGCCAACAGAGTGAGCGCACTCGTCGTCGGTGAGACGGCCGTCAGTTGCGAAAAGATTTAACTAGGTCAGATTCATGTTTTATAATAACATACTTTTTGTCTTCGGCCGACCGTCTCATCAACACTTGCCCGTCCTTCGACCAGACGTAGGCGATACTGTTCTCACGGGCGAATAATTTATCTCGTGAGAGGAGCATACGTCTGCGTGCTATTAGTAGCTCATTTACGTAAACTGGGGTGTTGCCGTTTTCCACTCCGAGATCTGCCGCTCTAAGAGGGCGCTTCGCTTTGGCACACTTTAGGAGATCATCACGAATACCTTTGTTGGCAAAACGCACACACACATTCTTGTTAGGCTTTCCGGTTTGAAGGCGACGAGCCTCCTTGATGTCCTCCGGGCGAACGGAACACTTCAGAATGCCGGCGAGCCGGAGGACAACGTCGCGCACATCGCCAGCCGACTCAGGGATATCTTTCAGCTCGACGGAGTCGAGGACGGCCTGCTGCTGCGCATCGTCTCTCTCCGTTTGAAGCCGCATGACCTCCGTACGTAGCTGCTGCACCTCCGGCTTGAGCGCCTCGAGTGCCTCTAGTCGACTCTTCTGTTCCGAAAGCGCCTTCTCGAAGTCTAGCACCCTGTCGCCGAGGAACTCGAGTGTCTTTGCCATGTCAGCCTGTGTCTTGACGATGTCGCGGCGGTGTGCTCATCGGTGAACAGCAAGGGGTACCCGTACTTCCGTCCTGAGTCCGCTCGCTACCCCCTTCCCTCTCCAAGATGAGTTGAAGCTGTTTGGGTGGTGCCGGCTGTGCGCGGCATTTGGGGCACCGCCATGCCTTGTCGCGGCTCCTGATCGCAGTCACCGCCGCTTCGGTCACCTTCGCACACTTGAAGTGCACCGACTGGAGGCATTCCCCGTCGCAACGAGTGCCCGTGCTGCGTCGCACGTCTTCTCCGCACACAGAACATTCGCGTGCCATTATTGGTATGCCGGCGCGACACTGCGTTCACTCTTGATAGAAGCCACAAGATCCTATTCACAATCCTCCCACACAACACTCGAGTTTTTACACCAAAACGGTAAGGTAAACAACGAAACTACTTGAATTTACAAAATACTGGTCACTGAGAGTAAATTTAATAGTAATTAGATATAATAATACTTTTATATAATTATTAAAACATTAAAATAGTCATTGTACATTGTATTGAAAATTGTATTATCTAAATATATCTAAATTAATTAGTCTAATGATATAATAAGACTTAATAATACATCTTTAAATTTTTTTTAGAATGCATCCACACTGTAATAACCTTCTTTCATTAAAATACCTTTCAAAGTCTTTAGGAAAATTATTGGTTTTTTGTTTGCGAGTGATTGCAATTCTTTGGTCATTGAATTATATAGTTGAATGCCTTGATAAGTCATTCCCTGTTTTACAATTTTTGAGTTTTGGCACAAAACTAATTTGTACATTATTTAAATTTCTCATGTCATGATCATGTGCTTCACTAACAAGTGTTTCTCTGTCGAGATGTTTAATACAGAAGTAGTTTTTGTTCTACTCAGAAGAACAAAACATATAAAGAGAGAGCTGTTAACATGTTTAATTTAGTGAAATATGTTTTACAAGACTCTTGTTGTGTAATACGCATTTCAACTGCATGTATTCTACTTTCATGTCGCTTCTGCCATACCCAAGATTCACTGCACTGTACTGAAAGCTAGCGCATTCAGTAGTCCTGGATAATTTCTGAACATTATGTGTCCCGTTATAGGTTAAATATGCCAGATAGAGATAGATACAAGTAGTGAAACGAACTGTCGAATGGCTTAACTGAAAGCAGCCCCGCCGGGCATTATTTCTTTATTTTACCACTGCAGCGCTAGCAGTCATTTAAAAATATGGCTTCAGCAGCTGATCGTATCTTGTTAGTGTTTTGTGCATTATCTCCGGCGGCGCGCTCCGAGAGGTCAGCGCCCTCGCCCTTGCGTAACACCGTGCAGGCACCATGCAAGGCGTGGCGGATGAGGCTGGTCGTCGAAGGCTCAGCAAGCCGGAGCTGGCGGGACCGCCCTCCCTCCGACGCCTCCGGCTATTGTATTGTCACTAGGGAGTAGCCATGTTTGACCAGTAACATGTCGGGCGGAAATATACTATCCGCAAAATAGCAGTGAGTACTTTACAATTTCATTTAACCATGTAGTCATTTGACTAAGCGAAGTTCAGCCCTTTGGTTAAACGTTCGTTTTAACCACTTGGCGGAGCGTAACTTATGCTGTGACTGTGAGACAACTAATCACCGAAGACCGTCATGTGACATATCGTGAGATAAAAACATGAGTAGGCATTTTGACGACAACTATTCAAAAGATAATGCATGAAGCGCTTGGTGTAAGGAAGGAAGCTGGTCTCCCGTTGGCTCCCGCATTCGTTTTGCGACGATCACAAGGTGGCTAGTGTCAGGTGGTGTAGGAAAACTCTTCAACGATTTAACCGAGGAGATTCACATCACGTCTACAACATCATCAGTGGCGAGGAATAATGATCTTGATTCTAAGGATGTATGCCCAGCCCATGGTCATGATTCCAAGCAGCAATCGAACGCCTGGATCTCCCAGATGTGCCGAAAGCCGATTGAACCTTTTCTCCCGAAGCGCTTAATAAATATGGTGGCCATGTCCATAGCGAAAAGCTTCAAGTTGCGACGATTGAACTAGGGAATAGTAGGACGATTAATGCAGAGTGGTAAACCACAGTCTGTGCACCGCAAGTCATCATCGAGCTTCGGAAAACCAACCCAAAGCGACTCATCATCCTGCACCATGACAACACAAGCTCGCACACCGCTCGCCAAGAAATTGAGTAAGAATTTGGAACAGAAAAACGTAGACATTCTGGACCACCCTCACATAGTATCGAATTATTTTTACGTTTCCCAAAATTAAGATTAATTTTCGTGTTGAACGATGCCAGTCTACTGAAGAAGCAGTCGAAGCTTTCAAATTGGTGATTTTGAGTAGCCCTGCTTTAGACTGGAATACATTTCAATGTTACAAAAACTAGTTTTAGCGTGTGGAAAAATGCATAAAATATTGTGGGATATACTTTGAAAAACAATAAAATGTATATTATGTAACAATAAATGCAAGCTACAAGTTCCGCTATCGGAGAAAAGTAGCTTACCTTAGTGTCTTGTAGAAGCTGTTCCATGGAGATTGTGCGAACTCGCTACACGCCTTAATTCCCACTAATCCTTTATCGCCAAATATCGAACCAAGCTGTTCCAGAACGCATTCTTAATACGCACGTCCAAGATGTGGAATTTCCTGCGGAGATCTTGTTTGAACGTTGGGGGCTGGGGCCTTCGAGAGTAGGGTCAACAAGCATTTGTAGAGTCGTCGTGGTGCTCGATCACGCGCTGTCTTAGACTCCGTCGATGCTGCAACACCAACTGGAGTCAAACGCCGACCGACTATAAAATATAAAAAAAAATGTGGTACATTATTTTAAGGTATTGCTACCTATATAAATTCTTCGTCTGGTCGTTTCAGACTCTCAGTATCTAGTACTGGTATTACATCAGACCCCGCCCAAGTGCATCT
>WYDE02101062.1:0-11655 GCA_009867175.2 Adela reaumurella
AAAGCTATTTTTGCTATTTTTTTCCGTGTTTCCAGAAGATTTTCAACAATTCTGCCCGATAAAGAGTTTATAATGGAACCTTCTCTATTCAATGTTTTTTTTCATGCTTCAAGTGTTCCTGGGTACTTCTTATTTCGCGATGAAAAGTTGGACGATTTTGACGATATAACTGCCTACGGCGGTTTAAGCACTGACGAACGCGGTCAGGTCAAGAGCACGACCGTTGATGCTGGTCGTCGTTAGGATTCCACGTGAAACTGTCTCTCCTTACAGGTTCGTACCACCACCGCACTGAATGAAGGTCGGTCGAAGCGGCAATGAAAAATAAATCGTGTTGTCCGTCAAGTTCAGTGTAGCCGGCTCGAATTGCGGGAAGCGCAGGCATGGCGCCTAATAATTTACCAAGGATTTTAGGTTAAAAATAAAATTGTCGGTTCAACAGTCCTGCATTCAAAGTGGTGGTGTATCTACCGAAACGGAAATATTTTAAAATTTTTATGCGAATAAAAATGTTTAATTTTAGGAAGATAGGAGAGAGAGAGAGAGAAAGAGTGAGAGTGAGGGGGGGGGGGGAGAGAGTAGCAATGTGAGAACAAAGACGGTATAGGTAGATAAATTGAAATGCATTTTAAATTATTTATAGTCTACAGAATTACAAAAACATTTACTCTACATTCGTGTAAGCAGCGTTGCACTTTTTCTGCCCTTGAAAACCCCAAAGGAAACTCACTAAGTGGAAGAAGAGAATGCTTTACACCGGAGTAACTTTACAACCCCAAGCTCCTCCTAGTCGTTTGTAATCTTACCTTCTTGTTACCACTTCTCAGCTATCAAAGGAAAATACAACAAGAGCAGACACCCTTACAGTCTACGGAGTATTTCCTCCTTCCTACATACGTTAAGGGGGAATTTAATTCTTTGGAACCACCAAAGCGACGGAATAACAGTGTAACAGTGTAATGAAATAAATCAATAGCAAAAATGTACCGTCATCTTTATTCCAATAGTGAAAAAATAAAAATGGTTCTTGCGAAAAAGTGAACGAGTGTAGAAGAATACTTGTCACCAAAAACAGACGCAACACGTAAAGCATGCCACCAGAACCAGCCAGGGAGGCCCTCGTGTGGCACGCTCCACGTGCCTCGCTGCAGGCAGGTTCAAGTCTGAGATCAGGCGATGCAAGAAACATCGAGTTCCGCGAAATTAGGATGGGTGGCCAAGCGTCAGGAGGGTGCGACTGCAAGAAAGGGTGCATTCAAAACTAACGCAAGTGCCGCTTGAATGGTGCGCCGTCCTCCTGTGAATTTTGTGGCTGCACTTGTGGTGAAGCTCAGCCATCAACAACTTCAGCGTAATTCTAATATTTGTGATTTATTTGATATAAATAATAAACTTTTCAAATTTGTAGTATTTCTGTAAAGAAAGTTACAGCGTTTTTAACGATGCCATTTTGACAATCGGTCCTGATGATCATCGAGTGGCTTCAGAAGGGTGACAACATTTTACTCACACATTTTCAGTCATCGTCATCATCAGCGTTTAACCGTCCACTGCTGGACATACGCCTCTCCAATTTGTTTCCAATCCTCCCAGCACTCGGCAGCACGAATCCATTGTCGTCCCACCTAGTGGGTGGTATCCCACACTTCGCCTACCTGTCCATGGTCGCCAGTGTAGGGCGCGCGTGATCCAACTCAGCCCTGCGGCTCAAATGTCCAGCCCACTGCCATTTCGAAAAATATTCGACATGAAGGAGTGAACATGAGCTACTTCGACAGCTGTTTGAAGGGGGTACAGTACATCCAAGTTAAAATTTCCATTCGAAAAACACATCATTCGTTTCCATCAGTAGCACATGTTTGTTGAGGAAAAAGTTTCGCTTGCCCACTCTTAGTTAAAAAAAAACAGCTTTATTTCCGTTTCCTAAATTTCGTGATTTTCATAAATGTATGTTATTTTTTTTCAATAACGTGGCTTGGTTTTTATTATAGTAATATTGCCTGCTGTGATTACTAATACACATCCTTATGTAAGTATACGGTTAATTACAAATGTAAATATTAAAAGAGTTGGTATGTACTAAATAGATAGAACAAGATGTACGCCAGTTCAGTCGTAACAAGATTTGCAATGCTGCGCCAGTTCCGCCAATACGCACCTTGTGCGTACACCTTTCTTGGCCGAAAGTTTCTTGACAGTTCTTCTTTTAAGAAATTTATATTTGGCGTGTGGTGATCTATTGATATATAGATCTCCATAAATGCCTAACCCACAATAAGTGGATGTTGAAAAATTTCCACAGAGGTTTTTTGCCAGTTCTTCTAGGAAGTTGAAATTCGGTGTGTGCGAACTATTAACATAATAGAAGGGATCTGCATAAACATAAAAACTAGAATAAGTTTAGTTTCAAACTTTTCTAGCGAGGTTTCTTACCAGTATTTCTGGGACGTCAAAACTTACATGTGTGTGATGAGCTATATACTACTTGGTCAAGAAAGTACCGGGAAAAGGTATATACAAAATGCTATTTATTCTTTCATATTTATTTTATCGCCTTCAAAGTAGGCCCCTTCCGAAACTCTACACTTACACCAACGAATAATTTAATTATCAAAACATTTGAGTTCTCGCCGCGAATTATATTTTATGTGTCAATACACAGCGACAGTCAAAGAAAATAATCAACATGGCTTTGACTTTTGATAGATTTTAGCGTGATTACTTCGGTTTCGGTTCAGTTGGAAGGCGGCATTCCGAAGTTTTTTGACTGGTTTGCATGTCAAACTCTTAAACCCATTTCTCATCACCAGCAAAAATGCGTTTTACGAACGTTTCAGCGACTTTAACGCGATTGAGTTTTTGAATAAAATTCAAATTTGCGATCGTTTAAAATGGTACGAATCGATTCGTGAAACACATAAAGTTCAGCTTGAACTTGAACTTGAAACTTGAATGAGTATTTTTCAGTCACCATTACCTTCAATTTAGCAATCTTAATTTCAATTGAAGACGATGGCCGAAAGGAGTGAAGCAAATGTTCCACGACATCTCTACCGCTTTTGAATGCACGTGTTTTGGATAAGGTCGATTCACCGTAAGCTTTCTGTAACATTTTCAGCGTCTCTGAACACGAAATTCCATTTGGGATGCAGAATTTTAGACAAACTCTTTGTTCGATGTTTTTATCCATTATAAAAATCGCAAAACAAAATCGAGTACTGTATGCAAACTAAATGACAGTTGGTGCCCTAAGTTCGTCCCTGAATAGAAAACAGTTGTGCCAACTTAGCAACAAAAAATAATTATTTGATTTGAATTTGGAATTTTTATTAAATGATCATTTCCCGATACTTTTTTTACTGAACATACATGTATATACGTATAGAATGAGCGTACTAAATTTCAGCCGTTATGGTGGAGTTGTGTGGGCAAACATACATACAAAGTTTTCTGAAGCTGCTCGAGCCCGCTTCGCTCAGCACTAAGCTCGAATAGGTAGCAAAAATAAATGAAAGCTCCACAAACTATACTACTCAAGAACTCGACATTTCAGCTCCATAAACTTCGCAGTGAAAACCCCAATTTAAGCAGATAATATCACTTTTCTATAATCCGCGGACAGGACTAATTCCAGGGGGATCCCAGACTCCAGTTAGTGGGAGTGGATCCGGGACTAGCCATGTGGAAAACCCATAGAGACGCCTATTTAGTTAGAAATTGTGTACATTTACTACAAATAAAATGTAGGAACCTACCTACATAACAGTAAAGAATTATTTATTATTAGCTGTGCGTACGCTTCCGCCCACCTGTGTGTAGAGGCAAACCGGACCACGGCGCATGAAGGTGACATTTGACCAGTTTTTGTTGTGATATCGTTATAAATTTTAAAAGTGCACATTCAGGAGAACACTGACTAATATTATTCAAACTGCATCACCAAAAAATACGCATATAAAATAAGGATATTAAATTATAATCGAACAAAGATGACAGGACAGACATGCAACAATTTTTTTAACATGTTAGTATCAGTTTCGTTATTGCAACACAAGTGTAAAAGAATTAACAAAACATAGACATAAAAAAAGACAGATCCCTCCATTTTCATATTAAGTAGAGCTAGCAGTTTAGAAATAAAGGTATAAATGAAGGACTTATTGTTTAAAAGAGAAAACGGAAATAAACACAGCCTACATAGAAAGTCAAGTCAGACCAAAATTCGAAATACCTTAAAAATTCACGTGGTGAGTACCCTAGTGGCGAGAGAACTTATCCATTAAGCGAGAGCTCACGAGATTTAATCCACCTATAGAATATAAGTGCTAATAAATTATCCAGATTTTGGAATTTGAATTAAATGTTAAGGCAACATTGCCCGATACATCGAAACATGATAAGAAAATCTTCATATATTTACGAGCTATCATACAAATAACTACATACCAATGTTTTGCAATTTACAAAGAGTATTTGCTTCGGGCAAGAATTTTTCGGCCTGCTAAGCAGAAATAAGTACGCTTATATTATTTTTTTTTATTGAAACATGTTGAAACTTTAGTGTGAATCTCGTTAGAAATATGCACGGGTGAATAACGCCCGAGAAAATATTCTAGCACATCAAGTTAGTTTCAAAATTACACAAAACATTATACTAATTACGTTATCAACTGCCCTACATCGTCGTGCTGGCTTTAATCTTCTTTCTTCTTCTTTTGGAGCCATTGTATTCGTCCCACTGCTGGAAACATGCGCTCCCATATGTACTACTTTCTTGATCTTAGTACTTGCTTCTTCTTTGGATCCCATTATTCCATCCGCCTAATTGAGGAGACGAAACATACCAATGGTCTGGAGTCTTCGAGCCAGACATTCTGTGAGAACACTTAGCCTGTTCTAGTGGTATTAATGACCACGGGCACTGCTCTGAGGAATTTGCATCCATTATTCCTAACCTTCTAACTTAAGCACATCACACTCGTCGCAGACTCCTTGAACTCTCTTTTGTTGTCGACATCGGGGTTCTATGAACACAGATTCAAGTCATTTTTTGTATAGCACTTCTAGGATGTGGAATTATTTGCCTTGAAGGTGGAGTCACCATGAAAGATAGATTCAGAACTTCTGAAGTGTGAGAGCGTTGTGGTCTGAAAGAAGTTATAGTGACAAGGATTGAGAAAGAGGTGCTTCGGTGGTTCGGTCATGTTGGAAGAATGGATGATAGAAGACTGAAGAAAGAAATTTTTGGAGCGAATGTGAATGAAAGAGTCGGGAAGGGTCACCCTAGACGCACACACGTAGAACAGATCGAGCATGTGCTCAAAAAGCTCGCAGTACTCGTAACCCCCGAGCATGTATGAAAAATATAATTGAGTGTAAGAAGCAGCAGAGGTGTGTCAGGATCGTGGCACGTGGAGATCCGTTATCTCTGCATATCCCACAGGGAAACAGGCGTGTCGCTATGTATGTATGAATTGTTTGCCTTTTATTACCTTTTCCGAGTCATATAACGTCATATTCTCCAACACTGCAAAAATAGTTCGCCAATCAGCCGGCATGGCGCTTTGCTGAGCCTGTTTTTGAGGCAACGTGAATTTTGGTGTGCCGAACGAGCATCTTATTTCATCGACCCAGACACACCTGCTGGTTCTTATAAAAACATAGGAGAGGTGTCGTGAGACACCTGGTTGGAAAAAAGGTCCTTTTAAACTTTCACACTCTAACGACTCTCACCACACTCTCGAATCTAACGACTCTCGACTCTCACGACTCTCGACTCTCACGACTCGCATGATTCTCACTACTCTCACGTCTCTTACGACTCTCACTACTCACAGGACTCCCTCTGCTCTCACCACTCGCACCATCATTGGTTACAGTTGTCACAAACTTGCGTCGCATTTGTTCTGTAACGTACCTACTACAGCAAAAGTTTTGTGACGGTCGAGGTCTTACACTTTTTTCAAGTGTGTGCAGTGTAAAGTACGATACGAAAATAACTTTGTTTTTTCGCCAGTGTTTCATGAGCCACTTAGCACAAACATATATGAATATTATGAGAGTGCAAGAAGTGGCAGAGGTGTGTCAGGATCGTGGCACGTGGAGATCCGTTGGCTCTGCCTACCACACCGGGAAACAGGCGTGACGTTTTGTATTTATGTATGAATAATCAGTGCACAAATAACACAAATAACACAATTCTAAATTTATAAATATTGGTTCCTCACGGTGTTGCTGATAAATGAATTATGATACTAATACTTCTCACAACATTTAGCTACCAATTTCTGTTTACGCTCAACATTAATAAATGTATCCCTTATTTTTTGTCACTGCTCATCTATGTGGAGGTGTATCGTGATGTGATGATACATCCCTTAAAATAAAAATTTGTAATTACATTAGGTATATTAGTACGTATTGTACCAATAAGGAAGTAAGTTTGCGTTGATATTTAAAAAAATATACCTTTTTCATAACATTTGTTTTGTGGGTACTACTCATCCATTTGATGGTGTATCGCGATGAAACAAAGCTGAAAATAAAGATATTAAAGAATTTTAAATTTCTTCTGAAAATCTTATACACATATTTTGTGAATTAAAGCTAGCACATGCACGATAACGTCATAAACACCACGCTTTCACTCTGCCGCGGCCGGCTCTTTCGCTCACTGTTCATAACCTTGAGCACTTATCGTGATGATACATAGCTTAAAGTCATCGTTGGACATGACACAATATTTTAGTGAAAACTGCATTTGAATTCATTTAGCCGTTCTCGAGTTTGACGTGAGTATACACACACGTCAAACTCGAGACACACAGAGGGATTCTTTCTTTTATACTAGGTAGTGATAGTGATGCACCTCCCGCTTGCGATCGACAAATCTGATATTCGACAATGGCCTCTCCAATTTCATTTCTTATAGCTCGCACTTCGGGGGCGGAAAAATCCCGAAAGTTCCTCAACTTGTGAGAGAGAAATGGGTAGTCGGCCATTGAGATGTAAGAAACACAGAACGATTTTGTATGATTTTGAACTGAACATTTATTTTCCTAGCAACAATGGATATTACCCTTTTCCTCGATTTGAAGTCGTACTTCGAAGACGGCCCCTAAAATAGTTGTATTTTAACATTCTGACTGAAATGGCAATGAAATGATGAAATGGCCACCACTCATACGCATATACAGTATTCCAATAATTTTGAACACGTGTTGTTTGAAAATTATGAAACTAATTATTGCATGGAAACCAAGCGTCTCACTTTTTACCTCTCACCTTGGCACGGTACTTCTACCAAGTCATGCAGTAGATGGGGCTTCGTGCCTTACATGCTGCTTGATATATTGTCCGAATACTTGCGAAATGTGGTGGTCGGTGTTGTGCTCTAATTTACTGGAGATCTTGCAGCACAACACCCATTTCTCTGCTTACCCCGATTGCGGGATTCAGCGTGAGTGATATGTATAAATGGATGTATAAAATATGGGTCTTGTAAATTTAAGGAAATCAATATTTTTTTTATTATGGAATTAAATCACTCTAAATTTTTCCATTAAAACGATATGCGATTGACGTCATAAGTTATTATTCAGTAGAAAACCAAAACGAAACCTTTCAAACTCGTGTCTAGCTTTCTTAAATGCCCAACTAGGCTGGAGTCTCTCAATACAGTTAATAAGATATATTCCTAACTCGGAGGATCCAACTTTTCTACTTTGGCCACTTTCTACTAGATATTGATTGCACAGTCCCAAGTTCGGCTCGGTGGCTAAGTCGATAGTTTTTCACTGCGAAGTTTCGGATTTCGGGGTTCACAGCCCGAAATAGGTGTACGGCAGTTTGACTTCGATTTAAATCTATTTAGGTTCGTCTAGCGTAGTAAGTGTGTGTACAGACCTGACGAACGAAGGCGAATGAATTCTAGTGAACGGAAATCGCTTCAATCGCAAGAGCGTTTTCTGCGAATGCGACTTGTCAATGAATAATGGATTTCGGCGGCCTTTTCCTACTCATGTTTGACAAACAACTTTTGACAGAAAAGTAGGCAATAATATAAATATGTTTTATGATGTGCAAAGGATCCGCGTAACTCTCATATCTGCGTAACTACAGGCAAATGTCACAATTTCATAAATCGGGACTCTATACTCGATCACAAAACATAAACATTTTCAATTTAAAAAAAATGTTGTAGCTCTCAAACAACTAAAATCTGCAGCTGCTTCGAATGCTAAGCAATGTGAACGTGCAAGCAATTGCGAATGAAGCTTCTCTGGCCTTGGCGACTTCTGTTCGCTAACGTTCGCTCGACTTCGTTCGTCAGGTGTGTACGCAGCATTATGTGTGAGATTGTGGGCTTGAATCTACCTCACGTCTGACAAAGCTTTTTTTACAGGATTTTAAAACAAACATTTCCGCACATCATGGTGAAAGAAAAATTCTAAGAAAAAGTATACACTAAAACTGCGTAGTTATTTTAGTTTATAATGGTCGACTGGAAGTACTTGCCTCAAGCAATAACTTTGCTATGCCAAAAAGTGTATTGTATGTAAGTATGCATGTATATTGCTATATACATACAGATATAATTATGCATTTACATAGATATATGTGTGGTGCGGCAGGCGGCAGCAGGGGCTGGCGTGTAGTTGAGAGAGGATATTTTCAGCGGGCGAAGCCCAGCGCAAAAACTTGCGCAAAATACTATAACACACGTTCTAGTTATGCGTAGACATTACGGACGGTTCCATATCAGCAACTTCCCTGTAATGTGAGCGGCTACATTAACCTGGACGAGAAACACAATCTACGGTGTCATACGCTAAAGTCAAAACCTATAGATGTACTGTACGTACCTACATACTTACATATCACTCACGCTGAATCCCGACAATCGGGGTAAGCAGAGCAATCGGTGTAGGGCTGTAAGTAAGAACTTCGGTAAATTGCACCACAACACCGACCACCAAGTTTCGCAAGGTATTCGGACAAGATATCAAGCAGCATGTAAGGCACGAAGGCCCATCTACTGCATGACTTGGTAGAAGTACCATGCCAAGGTGAGAGGTGGCGAGCCTGTCGCCCTTTAGCGCGGCATCTTGTCCTTATTCCTTAGTCGCCTTTTACGTCATGCAAAGGGTATGGTAGTAGGGTAATCCTTTTAAATACCGGCCTCATACGGTATAAACTGAGTGTTATAATAACAAATATATATTAGAATTCATACATTAATAGTATGCAGAATTTAGGTTGATGGATGAGTTTTTCCCCGAACGTCAATTTGTATGAAGAAGTATGAACATAAATGTGTTGTACCTAATAATTTGACAATCCACTGTAAGTACTTTAAAATAAGATAATGTTTAATTTTCTTTAACGCTACTCAAATTATGTTTGCGTATTATAATTATGTTTTTTTTTACCTACACCTCCGTATAAGTTTTTCATCATACTTATTAGTTTTTTCTCGCTCTAATATTAATAAGGTGTTATAATACGTAGAAGTTATGAGTATAGCGTATGGGTTCAACCGGTAAGTATGTATATAGAAAAAGTCTGCAAAGTATGCCTCGAATACAAAGGTCGGTTTCCGTCAATGTTTCTTTATATAAAACTAGCTGTGCCCGCGACTCCGTTTGCATTATATATTTTATTCTAAAGAATTCAATTTTATAGATTTCATTTTACACTATATTTCGAGATTTATTTTTTCTAGTAATTACTGACGACTGGAAATGTACAAGTTTTAATAATTTCACTTTATTGCACTTTGGATGAAAATAAGTGGAAAATTAGCGATATAAATCGGCAATTTTTTCCCGTACCGTAAATAGTTTTTTGCTTATTTTTTTTCTCGTGAGCTGTATTTTCTAGACAGAACTATAGTAATGGTATAAAGGAAGACATGTGTAGTAATTTGTTATCTGTAATTTAGTACCATATACTTGACAATTTGCCCAGTATATTGGTAGATATTTAAATATTCACAATCCTTTCTTGATAAGTTTTAACAATATGGCTTATTTCAATTTATCATTAGGTATTATATATATGTTGTATAATATGAATGTATATTCTATGTGTATTTTATTTTTGTATTACATGTTACCTGTATATGTAGTATATGTAGAACGTATTGTAATGTGTATTATATTATATGTATTGTATATATGTAAATTTTAGTAGCCTATTAGTCTTATTTTCGTCATTCTACATCTGCACTCCCCTTTATTCTTTATATTTTGCATCTTCTCGTCATCATCCAAAGGTCGACTGTCAGAAAACGCTACTACAGCGTTAAGTCCGCCTTTTTGCTCTATGCATTCAGCTGTATTTCTTGTTCTATGTTTCTGTGCAAATAAAGAATTTCCGCTTTACCCGTCAGCTGGGTAAACGCCCAAGTGGATCGGATTTGCTGCCACCCGGCGCTGCTTAGGATCGCCCAGGCCAGGGGAGTGACGGGCCAAAACGACTTTGTCTCTATCCCGAAAACTAAAAATCATATTATGAAAGTTTTGGAAATAAAAATAATTTTGAAAAATAAACACATTTAAATACGCTCACGCATCTTCCTCGGATGGGTAGGCAGTAACAAATGAGCGCCATTCCATCTATGCATTAATACCTATATGTACATGATATATTTAACAATATTTATATTTCTGAAATCGGCTCATCAAGTCCTTTCTAACGATGAACAACTTCATTTTATAAACAATAAAATTGATTTTTTTTCGTAATTACATGGCAATTTCACGTATACCATTCCTCTGTTCGTCTGTATTCCCCAGTTATTCGGAAATCAGACGAACAGACAGACAAAGGCACGAAATCGCTTCTCTAATAGCGTTTTCGTTTTTTGATACGAACCGGAACCCTTAAAACAATGATTTAATTTGTGTGTAATATCAATTTAGATTTTATACCATAGGTATAAAAACAAACTCAAATTATTCAAACACACATATAATTATCGGTTAATAAATGAAACTAGTCAGTTAATGGTTAAATGGAAGAAAATACCCGTCAGCATGAGTCCGCGATTTCACTTTTACATACGAGTAAATATATGAAATTATAATAACTAGTTATCTGTTAAAACAACACAAACCAGAGGTCTCACATCACAGCCTAGTACACCTTTTTCTTGTAGGAACGTGTTCGCACAAAATATGCAATGAAATCGCCCGGAATAGAATGCAGTAAAAATTATAAGAGTAAGAATTTATGCGAAGTTCATCCGCGAAGGTGAACAAGGAGATTACTGCTCCTGCAGAAATATCCGGCTTCAAGTAAATTATTGTCCGAGTATGGATGGACTGGCGAGATTACATCGTTTTTTTTTCATGGGGACAGCAGTATTTTATACGGTTGTTAATATTTACCTGAGCTATTTCTTTTTAATACATATTTTCTACGTCACTGAAACCTAAGGAGTTAGTTAGGAGCGTGTCAAATCTGGCTCAGTTGTTTCTGCCTAACCCTACTAAGGATGATGGCTATGGAGGATGATGATGGGTGGTAGCTGATTTTAAGAGAAATTTAAAATCGCGGTGACGTGATAATATGATTTTTTTTTTTATTGAAACTGACACGGTTTGGCTACATCACCTACAACGTCCGTGTGTGAGCCCATAACACCGGGTG
>WYDE02101173.1:0-11653 GCA_009867175.2 Adela reaumurella
GGGGGGTTGCTACGAAGACGCATCTGCTCCAGCTCGAGCGTTCTCAGAGGGTAGTGTTAAAGAGTGATGCTGAAGAAGCCTTCACGATACCCTACTCACCAGCTTATGAGTAAACTAAAAGTGCGTACCGGCCGACCTCGAGGCTCGTTCTTCAACTCAAAATTTCCAGATCTAATACGATTGAACCAGTAATGGGCCATGTTTATACAAGTAGTATTAGGCCCGTACACTTTGTTAATGTTTGCGCAGCGGTATTTCCACGTTGGAACTCATATTTGAAAATTGTACAAATTTTCAGTTTATCCATGACGCCAAAAACTACCACAATTTCACAAAAACAAAATACTATCTAAAAACAAATGACTAAATTTGAAATTACAATAACATGGCTTTCAAATAAGATTTATTTGAATTTAGAAATATGTGTGGATTGGCGCTCCAATCCACTGATAAATTAATTCTGAAAATGCTGGTTTCAAAAATCTCCAATTTCATAGGTAAAGACCTATTATTTCGGAAAATTTAAATTTTCAATGCTTTTATGAAGCTTTATTTGACAATCCTAAAAACTTTAATATTTTCTGAATACACATATATAACCTGGGATCACTATGTAAATTATCTACTTTTAGGTACTGGCATTCAAACATGGCAAGTCGCTTAACTGGCCAGTTATTACCCATTTTAGCCTTATAGTAAGACCATGGAATGTAGCCATACAAAGTTTTAAGACTATTTGAAATTTGAGTAAATTTCAGAAATGGTCTTAAAACTTTGTATAACCACATTCCATGGTCTTACTATTACTTGTGGTTATTAAACGAAGGAATGTTTAGAGAAAATAAAAAAATACCTCAAAACATATTTTTAATTTTTTTTTGTTTTTTTACATTATATGCTAAATTCATCGACGAAAAGTCAGTATTCTAGAAATTTGGTCAGTAAAGAGTCAGTAAATGGTCAGTATTTTAGAGGGTTTCTGTCAGTAAAGTCAGTTTAGCCATAAATTCAGTTTCCACCCCTGGGATCAGTACATGAAATGCTATTACATGCATAAAATAATAGAAAAATTCACAGTTTTTATCATAGGCTAGGCTAATCCGCACCCATCCCCGTAAATGAGAGAGGCCTGTACCCAGCTGTGGGGCGAATAAAATGACTGCTAAGAAGATGCATTTCCCATCACTAGTAAGTAGCCTGTCACTGTTTCACTGCGCACAAAATAAACATGTTAACTCCGCTCCCCGCGCACGCTCGCGCCCGTACATCACATTTGCTGTAGTCACGGCGCAGACGTAGAATAGACACAAAGCGCCCGTCGTTGAAAAGACTATGCGCTACCTGGAATGCGAGAAATATTTTTTTTAAATATCAACAAATACTATCAAAAAGATTTAAAGTACTAAACTATTGATGTAGATAAATGTCTGTATGTCTATCTAGTTTGCTTATAACTTCAACAACGGAATATTTTATCGTGCTGATGTTTTTTCACAATATTAATTAATGTCATCAGAAGTGCACTTGTTAAATTGCATTACGATAGCACATCACATACTGGCCACCTGTGGCCTTCATACACTGAGGTATAAGGTCGCATTTGCCTCTAAACGTGCGTGCCGCAATTAACAGTGACTTAAACTGCATATTTAGCTTTTATAATGTATGAATTATTCTTTTACAGGTTATTTACTATCAAAAGAGGAAGGTCAGCCGGGAACGCCAGAGAAACCGTTGTCGGACCTCGGTCGAGTCTCTTACCACGCCTACTGGAAGTCCGTCCTCTTGGAGTATCTGCACGAGCACAGGGACCGGCCCATCTCCATAGAAGACATCGGCCGTGTCACCGGCATGTACAGCTACGACATCGCCGCCACCTTCCAACAGCTAGGCTTCATCAAATATATACCCTCGGAGAACGGAGCTAAATTAGGCCTCTGTGTTGATTGGAAGAAGGTAGACTGCCACATGATGAAAGTGACGAGCAGACCGAGGCTGGAGATTGATCCGGAGTGCCTGCGGTGGACACCGCTCGTCGCCTCCACTGTCAATCCCTTCCGCTCGCCCGACGCAGACACTTCGGCAGATCAGGACGAACCGACCGCCGATGAGAAGACTGAGAGCGAGGACACGAACCGACCAGAGCCTTCGCCGACAGCCGCTAAAGTGACCAAGGCAGAGAGCAAAACGAAGACCAAGGTGGAAACGGTGCAGCCAAAAGAAGAATTACCTGTAGAAGTTACCTCTTCCGGTAGAAGAAGAACGAGGCCTATGAAGTACAGCGAGACCTTATACCAGACCGAGGGCACCACGAGAGCACCTTCCGAAATCACGAGAAAAAGGAAGAGGGAAACAGGCACACAGAGCCAGCAGGAGGCTGAGGAGGCCGATAAGGAGACTGAAAATGATGAGGATAAAATAATGGAACAAACTGCCAAGAGAGAGAGGAGCAGAAGTGTCGCGAGGAGGTCCTCGAGAGTCGCAAATCTCGAAACTGACCGAGAAGAGAAACCTTTGATTCATCCTAGGACTAAGCAGATAAGGAAAGAAAAGTTGTACATTTCCGACAGTCAAGATGACAGTGCTGAAACTCCGACAACTCCTTCAAAGATCGTTCCTCACAGACCTAAAAAGAAGTTGCCGTACAAGGGCAAGCGGAGACGCAAGAGAAACTTCAAAAAATCTGAAATCATCAGCGAAGTTATTGCTTCTCCTTCACCCAAGAAACAAAAACTACTCACAAATACAGAACAGTCAGAATCAAAACTCAACGACACCTATAAGGGAGAAGATTCCATTGATGATTCTGAGAAAATCGAAGAAACAGTTGAGAATAAGGCTGAAGAAAATCGCAAATCCAACGAATTCTCCGAAAATAGTAAAAATAAACATCGTAAATCTAGCGGTACTTCTGAGGACTCTTCGGGTGAAGCGGATGATGAAATGGAAGTGGACGATGCGGAAGAAATTTCCGGACCTGCCGGCGTCGCTCACACACCAGCGCATAGTAAACCTGCCTCTCCCACTCCCGCAGAGAGCGATCACAACACTAGCGATATGGAACTAGACAGCATAAAGATGGACTCACCTAAGTCTAATGATGAAGGAACGACTAATTCTAACGAAACAGAATCCACAGAAAAGGACAGTAAGGAAAAAGACAGAGAATCTGCACAGGTATCGTCGCAGGAAAATGGATATAAAAATGATGCGGCAGAGTCTCAGAAACAGAATGCGGCAGAGTCTCAGAAACAGAATGCGGCAGAGTCTCAGAAACAGAATGCGGCAGAGTCTCAGAAACAGACCGATGAAGTACTGCAAGAATCTGAACTGCCTAAATCCCCAAAGAGAAACATTCCAGTCATAGATGACAAGGACACCATTGTCATATCTGAATCGGACGACGGAAACAGTCAAAGCTGTCCTCTACCGTCTCCTAAACCCCACAACAGTGCTCCGGTCCAGCCGGAAGAGGACAAGTCCCAGAAGCTGATGCAAGAGAATGATAGTCCTTCCAAGACGATACCGGTCGTGTCTAGTGAAACTGCACAAACAAAGTTGATCGAAAGAAATCAGGAGATCTCCCCCACTCGACCGCCCATCGAACTGGTGGTACCAAAAATTCATCAAATCGAGACGATCTTAGTCGAAGGGGAATCTGATACTGCTATGTCGCCAACTCCCAACGTTTCTCCCAAAAGTAAGACGCCTCCTAAAGTTATTAAATCACCAGACACAGAGGGCTTCCGGGATAAAGTCTGCGAGAGTCAGCTACGAAAGGAGACTGTCATTCACCATCAAGTGGTGGATGAGCCAAAAGTATTAGATAAGTGTAAGGAGAAGACTGCCTCAAACAAATTTGAAAGAATTGACCTCAACAAGCAACCCGTCGTGGAACCTCCTAGAGAATTAATAAACCAATTTCAAAAGAAATCTGACGCACTGAGAAACAGCAGTGAAACTGTGATTGGTATGTCTCAGGACAGGAATGTCCCAAAAGAGAAAACATCACCCATGACCGTTACAATGATTAAGGAAGCGGATTCAAGTTTTAGGAAAGAAATGACTATTTATAGAAAGGATGATAATGTTGTGACTAGAAATATTATTGATGCCAATCCTCAAAATTTTCAAAGCTCCATAAGCAACCCGATGATCTTGCAGACCCAGATAGCACTCAACCACAGGCCCAACGTTTCGAAAGAGTCACAGGGTGTGCAAACAGATAGAGTGATTTCGACAAAATTACCTGACTATACCAATAAAATGAATACCGGTGTCCAATCTGACATTACACCCGTGATAAGCAAAGTGACCACCAAATTGGAGGTGCCACATCCTATCACGTCGCCGGTGGTCAACCCAGTCGTACCCAAAGTCACCAACATGCAGGAGGGAAATTTTTTATCTAGGTGTCAGAGTGCCAACGCAGCTGTGAACCTCGGATCTGAGAGAACGCAAGTAGAAAACTTTCAAAACACTTTTCAAAGCTCCCAAACGGTGACTAATGTAAATCAAAACGCGGCTGATCCAAAAAACGAGCAAACATCCCAGAAGCCGAGAGAGAAGAGCAAATTGAGGGATGTGAGAGTCAACTCGGCTCACAGCAAATTGGAAAAAGTGGATAAAAAAGTGGCTAGCAAGCAGGATAATACTCCACGTACACCTCCAGAAAGTAAGACTTTTTTTCCTGAGCAACAAAATGTGAACACTCGTAAACCGGAGACTTCGGTCCCTATAAACGTTATCAACACTGTTGCCGTCACCAGCAAAGTAGAGACTAAGAGCCATGAACCTACCAAAAAACAGGACTTCTACAAGAAGGAAAAAACAACAGCCATCAAATGTGAAGGAGGAAAGAATACTACAACGAAACATGAGAAAACTTGTCCTCCTCAAATCAATTTAAAGCCAGAGCAGAATGACATAAACAAGATTTTGCCAAAATTCAAATACGACAACGAGCTCGTAACTAAAGCTGACTATGTGGTGAACCAGATCCCGAACTACCACACGACGCACTCACAGTACCAGTGGCCGCACTGGGACCACACGCGCCTCCAGGGCACCTGGGACCACAACCGCTTCCTGGACATGAAAAGTGCCGACAAGAACCACTACTTCAACCTGTCTCCTCTCGAACAAGTGCAGAAATCTCCTCAGAAACTACATCCCAAATATGATCAAAAGGATTTTCACAATATCGCATACGGCGCCCTCTACCCTACCACCGCTCTGGCTCCTCATTTCAAGGAGACTAAAATATCAACATCCAAAAATTCAGAGTTCATTCAAAAGGAGACTTGCAAGCCGACAAAACAATCCAAAACCACTACTGCCTGTCAAACTCAATGCGACAACAAAAAGAATGCACAAACAGCTGCCGAAAACCAAATGAAACAAATGATGCAACGACAGAAAGCACAAGCGGAGGCGTCGGCGAGTTGTGCTGAATCACAATTCCGCAACCACAACATGATGACCTCTCCCAACATGGCCGCCGACCGACAATGCAAGAACAACCAGTTCAACCAACAGCAGAGTGCCAACGGGCAATGCGTTCAGGATAAAAGAGAAAACGCATGTGATAAGAAAACTGCAAAGAAGGAAGAGGTGAAAGACACTCAAACACAGCTGAGTCAGAAGGAGGAAATGACGTGTCCGTCCGTCAGTCCCGCATTGCAATCTATGGGTGTTTATACTCCGGACTCGACGAGCAACTCTGTGCATTCAGTGCAGTACAATGCGTGCGAGCTGGACGTATCGCAACTGGGCCTGGAGTCTCCGTCCAGTATGGCGTCGGACCTGGCCTCGCCCTGCTCCATGCTGCACATGCATCCGTCGCCTCAGCACGTGCCTCACCCTCTCCACTCCACCATTCACATACCACCCATACAGCATCCCACCAACGCCAACCAGCCGCCCAAGCAGAAGAACGTAAACGCCAGGAATAGGTGAGTTGCGCTACGGCTTCACATTGCATAATATGCTTTATTTGTACGAATACGAATGTATTGACAGCACACACTTGTATTTTTAGACAGTACCTTTGCTTGTACAAATATTTAAAGAAATTGCATTATGGTGCAGAATATTGAGAAAAGTTTCAGTGGAAACTGTCGTGTGAGTTCTTGGCTCATGCCTGTCACATTCCCTTTCATTCTCACTGAAATACTAATAAATATAACAATGCATCAATTAACTTGGAAATTAACACTTCGGCTTCTCGTTAACCAAAATAAATGAAGAAGCACAATGCCCACTGACCACATTTTACATGTATACAGATGTAATATTATGCTGGCAACAAGTACAGTTACAGGTATTTTATTCACCCCACTGCTGGATACAGCAGTGCGGCATTATATGATATGAGAGGATTTAGACATACACTTCTATGGTTACCAAACGGCTTGGAAGTCGTTTTCCTGACAATATTTTTCTTCACCTATTGAGATTGTCAGCAGCTATTTTAGCCCAACTTCAAAAGTTATAAATCTTGTGCTCCCAGTGGGAATTAATCCCGCACCTCCCACTTGAGAGGCGTGCTCTTACCCGCTTGGCTAATCTGACAAAATAAAATCCTTCACTGACCTCACGCCGTACCCTGAGCCCTGAGCCATGGGAGTCACATTAGACTTTTTAAATCCAGCCACCGCCTTCACAAAAATTAAAAACAGCGTTCCAGAATTATTCAGTCAGTAAGTGATGTGTGTTTGATTGATAAGATTGATGTTTGAAGATTGAGTAGATTAAAATTTCAATAAACATACACTATGGGGCTGGCGTAACCAAAATGGCTGATAAAAATAAAGAATTAAAAAAAAAAAGATTAATGTTTCAGGGGAAAAACTTAAAATTTGAGACCGTGAAAAATAAAAATTCAGACGTTATTGCATGTTTTCTTTCCCACACCCAAGTAATGGAATGATATTAGTCATTAGCACGTGGACATTTTGCTTACGTAAAAAGTTACCGATTCCCACTATGGGATTGTTTTACTACATACTATGTACTGTAGTTATATAAAAAAAAAATAGTCTTAAAAGTCATAAAAGACCGTAACCATATACCTACTGTGACAAGTAAGAAATTTAATTTTTTTTTGTATGAACAGTCTAAACGATTTTATGCGCCCCGAAACAATACCATGGACGTATGAAGGGGGTGTTCTGTCTTGGCGTGCAAAACAGTATTATTTTATTAAAAAACTAACTTTGAACTACTATTTTATTCGGAATAAGTTTACTCGAACATCCCCATGTAGTAAAGAATGGTTACTGTGGTGGGTGTGCGCAGTGCTGGCGTCCCCTCTGGGTCGCCTCTGGACTGGGAGGTACGCCTTGGACTGGGAGGTAGTGAAAAAATAATAACGTGATTTTGTTATGAAAATGGACTGTTAAATTTAAAAACGACTTAACCTCTCGAGCGTCGCGGGTACATGTGTGTCACCGGGGCAGCGCCTTGAAGTTTGATTTTTTCCCCAAGTCTCAAGGTTACTCTGTGGTGTGAAATGAACTACAATTGTTTTCGACGAATAGCAGAATGGTTTGAGCTGTCAAGGTCAACAGTCTCCATGTTGAAATATTTCACTAAATGCGACAGTACATTCGCCGCCATGGTCGCGTTCGCGCGCGTGCGTCACGACCACGCATTTGTTTTGTTTTCGAGCTAAGTGAAAGTGTTACAAATATGTTAACACGCGGAAATTGTGTGTGAATAGTGTATTTAAGTGATAAATGTGTTTCAAAGAGTCAGATTAGTGCACTGTTTGAATAAATTGCGACAAAACCTGGTTTTTCGCCCTCAAAAATTGTTTTAATTTTGGACACTTTGGATCCATAAACTGTTGCCATTTCTGAACGCAACACCTCCCAGTTGCTAGACCGACAAATTCTTGATGCCGAAAAAATAAGGAACAGGACAAGTGTAATCATTTTCATAATAAAATACGTAATTTTTTTTTCACGACCTCCTAGACCATTTGGCAACATGAATATATATTTGTAATGTTAAGTTTCAACCCTACTGCCTCTGTCACAAACTATTACAGTGTACTGATTAATTTATTACATAAACCTTTATCATAACTCCGTGCATCATTAGTAAATTTAATACGGTGAGTGCTATTGTCAACTTACTCCTACAATGTGGGTGTAAATAGCCCTGTAAACATTTTTATACTTGCGCTAGTCTCCGCAGTGCGTCCATCTGTCGCAGGGCTATGTCTTTTGAACCGTAATAGGTAGACAATTAAAATTTTCACAGAGTGTGTATTACTATGGAGTGTGTAATACCTCACTTGTTTTTTGGTATGGAACCCTTCGTATGCGAGTCTCACTAACACTTTGTTGATTTTATTTCTTTTTGATGTCGGTGTTGTCCATTAAAAAACAAAACAATTTAGGTAAATGAACTGTGACGGCACACAGCTGTGGCCGCTTAGTCACTATTCTTATATGTGTGAATGGCGGCAGGAACAACAGTAACAGCACGGGAGCGCCGGGCGCTGGAGGTCAGCAGCCGAGCCAGGTCAGATCGGAATCGGTGGATCAGAAGAACAGCCTGCGCGGCACTGTGACGCCGCCCGCCCCCACCCGTCACCGCACCACCCCTCCGACCTCCATGTCCCACCAGGCGCACGGTACCTACCTCTATATACGTTATTACAAACACTTGTGCTGCCATATTCTTTCTGTTTTCTAGAGATGCAACGTCCATTTTCCAGGCTCGTATTTCACAATGGTGAAACTATAGGAAGTGGAGAAAAAGGTACAGTTAATATTTTACATGCATTCTCAGCACTAAATTGGTAACTCATAAACTCCTTGACAATAAGCAATACGGTTTCCGTAAACAGCGATCATCAGGAGATCTTCTAGCTTATATTACGCATGTATGGGCTGAACAATTGGACAACTTTGGAGAGTCGCTCGTGGTCGCTTTGGATATATCTAATGCGTTCGATCGCGTTTGTTATCGAGCTCTCTTAACAAGGTTCCGGCCTACGATGTTCCCTCATCCCTTTGTAATTGGATCGACAGCTTCTTGGGAGGCCGATCCATTTTTGTAACCATTGATTGTGCAAGATTGATTTCCTCGGAGCTCGGTGCTGTCGGCTACAATGTTCTTGCTATTTATTAATGATATACTGTGCCAAGACAATATCCACAGTTATGCAGACGACAGCACCGCAGACGAAGGCTACACCAAGGACTGAACTGCTAGAGATGTGAACATTGACGAAGCTCGGCGGCTAACGGTTGAAAGAGTCAACAATGCTTTCGATAAGGTAGCCTCCTGGGGCCGAGAGAAATTTTTTCGACTAAAACGTCAGCAAAACACAAGCTTGTGCCTTCGCTACCAAGGCCGACCGATTGCCCTCCCAAGCCACATTCCAGGGTACGGCTGTATCTAACAATGACAGATTGGAACTCCTGGGCGTGGAACCAACCAAAGATGTAGAATTTAGGAGCTTTATACAGTCTAAAGCTAACATTGCCTCCGAGAAATTTGGGTGTCCTTTACCGCAGCAGGCGATTCTTCTCACCGGTGCAACTCTTTATGCTTTACAAAGCGCAAGATCTCCCAGTGATGGAGTATTGCAGTCATCTGTGGGAAGGATGCCCCCTTTACTTGTTGGGGTCTTTTTACTATATCCAGCGCCGCGCCATCCGCTTAATTGGTGATTCCAAGCTTACGGAGCTACTTCAATCATTGCACCACAGGCGAACAATCGATTCCCTTAGTCTGTTTTATAGGTACTACCATCGCGGATGCTCCGATGAACTGGCTTCCCTAATCCCTCTTGCCCATCCATATGTTGTTGACACTTCTGAGAACGCATAGTTTTTCGAAATTGATCCTGTGTCGTACCACGAAAATATGGAACGATCTTCCAGTGACTGTGTTCCCTACCATCTACAACCTTCTTCAAAAAGCGTGTTAATAAATTTGAAAACAACTTTTTGTCCGCCTTTTAGCTGGCATGGCGCCTCTATTAGCTTGGTTTCGTGAAGAGTGGTGCTATTGGTTGTGTCTAATCTTCTTTTGAAGTTTTAGGCACCGCCACCCATGCTAGTTTTCTATATAAAAAAAATAGGTAATATCGCATCTCAAAATGATAAAAAAACAGCAAAATGCTGTGAATCCATCAACTTCTCACTGATAGATAAACAAACGGAACTCATAATCTTTTCACTAGTAAAAGTGAGCCCATTACTGCTCATCTCATACTTATTACGTAATTAATTAATGTACGAGAAAGTTCTCATCCTAGATGTGCGTGAGTTCTTATTTTATTTGTTATACATTTTTTAATTTGTTAAGAATTTATCACAACACGACATATTATAGAATTTTTCAGACAAGTGGTGTAGGCGTCGCCTGTCCCAAAAATGTTCACAGTGTGTTGAATGAAATTTCGACTTAAATAGGTAGTTTCTAACGAAGGATTACTTAATATGATTTATTGATAATAGAATCAACCTCTTTACAGATAATGCTTCTGTATCGCAACACTTATTAATTATTAATTGCATTATTATGATTGTTCATCCAGTTTGCTTTAAAATTATTATCATAGTGTGTTTACAACGTCAGTGGTGCATTTATAACTATGGTGATGGTATTATTTAAGGAAAACCCCTGAACAGTGTAACTGTATTATTGGGTATCAATCTCATTGACCACCGCTGCTGTATGCGCCTGCTGAACAGTTTGATATTATTGAGTCTAAATCCCATTGACCACCGCAGCTGTATGAGACTAATGAACAGTGTGATTGGTGGTGGAGTGGCGAGAGTTCAGTAAAATGTGAGTTTATTAAGTTATAATGTAATATGTACTTGTTTCAGGTGTGTCGCACAGCGGAGGGGGCGGCGGCAGTGTCGGCGGTGGCTACCAGGGCGGCTACCTGGCATTCCAGCAGCAACAGCAATATGGCGGCAGTGTGGCAGGACAAGGCTGGACGGGGTCCCCCTCCTGCTCGCTCGCCAAGCTGCAGCAGATGGCGGACACGGCTACCCCCGTGCCGCAGTCGCACACACCTCCGCACCCACAGGTAGGGCTATACGGATGTCCATTATCTTAACTAAACCTACGTGTGTCTGGCAACACACGCGCATCTGGCCCCATGTGGATAGACTGCGTCGTACGGCGTGATGTGCTTCCTATTTAGGTGCGTGCTACACTTTAAGACTTCTAATAAAACCCTACAATCCGAGGTTGCTTAAAAAGTTTCTTGACTATAGAATATTAAACTGCAAGTGGAAGTGACAATTGTGATCTGTAACTTTTTAAGCCGTGCTGCCCTTATTTATCGACATTGACATTGTCATCTAACTATGTAGACATCATTTCGTTCAACTTGGCACTTCGGTGTGAAGCGGAGCGTGGGGTGTGTAAAATTTTCTGTGGGTGTGTGCGTATACGTGGGACATACTAAAAGTTTCCGGAATTAATAAGAATAAAATACTATTAAAGTTCAAAAATGAATTTATTGTTTCTCAAAATATTATCCCTTTGCATAAATATACTTTTTCATACGATTAAACCAATTTTGAAAACTTTTGTGTCACTCCTCCGTGGTGACCTCAGAAACGTGTTTTTCATATTCTTCGACAGCCTCTTCTGGTGATGAAAATCGTTGACC
>WYDE02101284.1:0-11652 GCA_009867175.2 Adela reaumurella
AGCGCTTTGTGTGAGAGAGATGTCATGCTACACTTAGTTTCGTTATAAAACGTTTCTTTATCTGAACGGGTTATACCGTTATAACCAAAAAAAGTAGGAGCCAGTACGTATTTCTTATTGACTTCCACGGCAGTCTATATAAATAATAATACGGAAGGAAAGGAAGGAAAACGTAGTGAGGAAACCCACTTCCAAGCCAGTTGGTCACAGTGGAAGTGAATGATTAAAATCCTCTCATATCATGTAAATGAGAGAAGCCTGTACCCAGACAGCAGTGTGCGAATAAAATGACTGCAAAAGAAAAAGAAAGAATTAAGGAAAAGTTAAATTCAATATTATTGTAATATAAATTTTATTTTGTCTTAAAAATATGTAGCATAGGTACATACTAGGTGGACTTGAACCCACGAACTCTGTCATGGCATAAAAGGATGTGCCCCATTGAGGGACCCATTCATAGCTAGGTGGGTGCCATGGGTCCTTTCAAGTTTACAAAATCATACCCGACTAATAAATTTCTCGCGACTGTTTGAAGCCCTATGAAAACTGTCTGTCAGGGCTCCTATCAATTTAACCAAATCCACAATCAGCCTTGATAGCTCAGGGGTGCAGACAGTCAACTGTCGCTATTGATTGTTAAGCAAAGCTGGATGCGGTCAATACTTGGATGGGTGACCGCTCGACTGTTAAAGGCTGACCGAGGTTCGGATTCCCCGTAAAACTGTAGGTCCCTTCCCTTCTAATCTTACTTGGTGGTAGGGTTTAACCCGGCCGCCGCCCGGGCTGATACCACCGCACTGAATGAAACGTCGGTCGAAACGGCTATGTAAATAGTTCGTGTTTAGTCCGACTAGTTCAGTGTAGCCGGCAAGATCAAAGGGGGAAGCACTGACATCCTTTCAATTAAACCGCACTTTTAGTCAATGCAATGACTAAAAGTGAAACGACGTAGAATGCTGACTAAGAGAGTACTCTTCCAGCATGTCAACATACGAGTTCACACGTCAATGCAATCTATGGCGGACATTCACTCTTGTGTCTTACACTTGTTGCAAAATATATATTACATCTACTTTTTCTCTTTTTTTTATATTAAGTATTTTTTAACATCTTTCTTTTCATTTTATTAAGTTTCCTTATGTATTGATTTTTTTATCACATTGATCAAACATTTTATTTATGGCATGACCATTAGAAAATAGATTTTCATTGAGCTTCAGGGAGATTGTCTAGAAAAAAAAAAATGTGTGTATTCTTTCATAGTCTGGCCCTCAGACTAAAATATAAATTTATTTTTTCCTCTGTGGTCGGGCCGCTAACTTTTCAATTCATCTTAATTTATGAATTATGATTTGTGCAGTGTGCTGTTTGCGATTTACGATAAATGAAAAGAAAATGGCAATTACATTTATATACTTAATTCTCTAAGTTTCTTGCCAGTTCTTCTTCGTTGTGACAAATGAACTCCGAGTGCACTACTCATGAACCAGCACAACTGACGTTTGACTCTTAGAACAACTTATGTTTTTTTTATAGTTTGTGTATGTTTTTTTTATTGAAACTGACACGGATGGCTACAGCACCAGTTGAACCAGTTTTTTTCTGGTACCAGTGATGTCAGCCTAAACACCTTGGTGACTTATGTAGGTAGCTTCCATATCAGCGCTTCTCTCAATTCCAACAATATTTGTGCATAGTCCTCCATGTATAGTCTCGATTCCTTCAAGAGGGGCGTGAATAGGCATCTGTCAGGCCGGCATGGCATTCGCAACCCCCGCTAAAACCGAATGTCTATGGGCGTCGTTAGGGTCCTTCTGGATGGCTCGGAGCCATATGTCGCGCTCTCAGTAAAAAGAAAAAAAGTTTTTGGAAAAATTTTAAATGATTTTCAGTGAACTTCATGTAACCATTTTTTTATGGAAATTTACGTGGATAACTATACCTTCCCAATGCACAGTGATGTCAACCCAGGACACGTTGTTGAATTATGTAGGTGCCATGTCAATGTCAGTGTTTACCCCTAATCGAGCCGGCTACACTGAACTGGACGGAAAACACGACCTATTTTTACTACCCGCTTCGAACGACTTTCATTCGTGTTGTGGTACCAACCCGGGCTGGGAGGACCCTACCACCTGTGAGGAGAAGGATTTGATTGACGACGTGACATTGCGCACACATTTTACAATTTCCGGTTATGAAATTTTGTATATTATTAAGCAAAAATGAAATATGAAGCGGAGTCTTGTCACGCACAAATAATATTACCATTTCATTACTTTATTTGGTACGTTTTCTATAACAGTTGAATAGCTCGGTACTTCTACCAAGTCATGCAGTAGGCGGGTCTATGCCTTACATGCTGCTTGATATCTTGTCGGAATAACTTGCGAAATGTGGTAGTCGCTATTCTGCTGTAATTTACCGGAGTTCTTGCAGCACAACACTGATTGCTCGGCTTACCCCGATTGTCGGGATTCAGCGTGTGTGATATGTATGTATGTATGTATAAAAAAACAATTCCTCAAGTTTATTATGCACAAACGATACACGATCATGTAAAATAATGTATCTTCTTCATTGACGGTGGGCTCTAAAGGCTGATAAGCCCAAAAGGTCCGAATCGCTCAGCAAGCCATGGAGCGAGTCATGCTGGAAACATCGCTACGAGACAAGGTGCGACAAAAGTAGTAGATATTGTACACCGGGTGAGCTGCAGCCTTTCGAGCAACCGCGTCCTACACTGACGGCCTTGGGCAGGAAAGCAAAGTTTGGGACGACCGCCAGCCAGTAGCACGACGACATCAGGTACGCCGGGCCGGAAGCAAACGATGTATTCGTGTTGCCGAGTGCCTGGAGGTTTGGGGAAAAAATGGAAAGGCGTATGTCCAGCAGTGGACGTCTAAACGCTGATGATGGGATCAACTACATACTACATGTGTAGTACATTGTACTACATACAAATAATTTAATTTAAATAAGTTGAGTGAAACAGGAGCGAGCAGTAAGCAGTAAGTGAAGCTACATGCATAACTACTTGTGTCGTAGGTAGTCTGACATGTATAGTGTCGAATCAACACAAGAATCTAGTCTCAATAATAATATGAACTACATTTGAGTAAGAACATTCGCTCTGTGCTGTCGTGATCTGTTGGCTCGATACACGCGCTCATCTATTGACAAAACAGCGACAGGTATTTTAAAGTATATATTTATTGCCCTCAATTATAAATATTAAGCCAAAAGGTAACACTTAATGCCTACAGGCATTTTCTACCAGAATACCTTCGGGATATTATAACTGCTAGTGAGTTGCGGAAAGAAATGTATAAATGTAAGAAATTGTAGACCTTGATCCATTGGTAATGGTAAAAATTTGCCAGACGAAAAAGGGATTAGCAGGGCATTGAAATGTAAATAACGGCGGTAAGTACCTATTTTCAATATCTTTGCACAGCATTAACCGTCACTCAGGTGAAAGTTATCAGGTTTTTTTATGGGACAAGACACAGAATGATACATCTCCTAATTCCCGAGTTTTTTTGCATTGCATTAGTTTTCTCTATTTACTGTCTATTTTTTTCCCGTTCATCGTCTTTTTATGAATTTTTTTTACAAGATTAAGTTGAATGTATTAAATAAAGAAAGTTGCCACTAAAATTATGAAATTGTACTTGAATGCTTGACTCAAAATCAGCGACAAACATGCATGCTGGTCACAGCTGTGTCCAGACCTTTTTTTCACTCATGAAATTGTTTTTATTGTTTTATTTTGTTTTTTATTACTTTACTTTAACGGCCCTTAGGTATCTCGGAACTCATAACTTACTTTAACTCCTTTAAACCCTGTAGCTCCGCAGGGACATTCTATTGAAAGACTATTTTCAAGAATTTTCACAAAGCATCCCCATATTCCCCATTCTGTCATCACTAAACACGAAGCGCGTTGGGTTTCGATTGCGTTCAAACACTGTCGATATCCTCCCTACTAATGTCAAATCTATACTGTAAATGTTTTATTTACAGGTAAACCTGTGAAGAGTCCACAGTATGGGGTCCAACAAACACGATTTGAAGGGACACGTGACTAGTCGACAAGTTATTGGCAGTACCTGTAAATGTTCGAATAACCGAGGGCACCGTCACGCTCCACCTCTGCTTTAGCCTGTGGTCACCATTTAGCTAATATGTTTTATGGAATACGTAAAAAAAAATCTGAAACCTCCAAAATGGAACTAAATTACGACTTTCATATACTCGTCCAAAAAAAAAATTGATTTTAAGAAAAGTAAACTGCCATGCCACACAGAAGTTTATTGATGCAAAGCACGCCTCATGACAAAACCCGGACCATCGGTCGGTTCCCAGTATTCCGGTCTGTATAGGCTATTACAACGAGGCTATGAAATATGCGCATCAGGCATATTGAATACTGCACCGGTCAGAAATGTAAAACGTGCATTGACCCAAAACCATGCGTCCAAACAGGTGGTTGGACCCGTATACACACCGTCAAAACTATCTCGTCGCGTTTCACAGTTCAGTGGAGTGAATATTTCGCTGTTTGCATTTGTTTATAGAGCGACAATACATAGCGTACGTGGTGTAAGACAGTTCGCCTCCGCTTGTCAGCAGGCTCCGTCCTCTAAGCCTCTTCAATCACAATCAACTTTCACCGTAACAGTTTTTATATAATTTAATTAATTGAACAATGTGGTAATGACGGAGCACCACACTCGCTTCGACCGCCCTCGCCCCGCCCCGCCCCGCGCCTACATGCCGACCTGCTGAAAACTCGATAGTCGACGAGACGAAAATGTAAAGTAAAGTATGTTTTAATTGAATGCATTCCCAAAAATGCCAACCCACCTTAATTAAAATAACGCAATAATACTAATTTAAAATTTCCGGATTAACAGTGGATGTGACTTACATAAGTCGACGTTTGACGTTTGGTACAACGAGCACCAGACGTCTACTCCAAGAAATCCCGGTGATTCCTGATGAAGCCTGTGACGTAGCAGGCGAAACGTCACATCCACTGTTAATCCGGAATTTTAAATTAGTATGATGAATCACAATGTAAACTTAAAAACATTAACGCAATAATAATCTTAAACGCCATAAAACATAATAGCTTCATATAACTTCATTATATGAAGTTATTATTATTATATATACTTCATTATAATAGATATAAATATATAAGATTTAGCTTCATCACTGACTCATGAATGACTGAATGCCTGACTGAATGACTGACTGACTTAAAAACGTCTACATTTAGAAAGACGTTTTCATAATTCATTTCAATTCTATTTTCTTTCAAAATTACAAAAAATTAACGCCACGTAGTGTGACATTTCAGTATATTTAATAAAGCATGAAACGTTTCCCGTTTCCTCCATGCCCCCAACCGCCAAAACTCCCAAATTACTCCCATCCCTGAAGTGCCTTACATATCAGTTTCCAGGAAAAATACTTAATTTTTAAGCATAACATTTCGACCTCTTCAGGTCACGCTGCATTTTAATTTTATCTGAAGCAAACTTTTTGACCGCAGATTGCTCAATCACTGCACCCTGCAATCCCCCCCTCCCCCCCATCCCTACCCACCCATCTTCCCACTCACCCTGCGCCGACCAACACCAAGGTACCACGGAAAAAGCTCTCGACTTTGATGTCACTTGAGGAAGTTCTTGGCGTTAAAATGTTTTAACCTGGTTTCATTGTGATCACATGACACACTAACTCACAAAGCGTTCGATAATGTGCCAAAACATCCTTTACATGGCGCCCTATAGTCAGACCCCGTGATAAAAGGTCGAACGCCTAGTCAAACGCAGTGGATGCGTTGCTCTCCTCTTCCAGCGAGATTACAACGACAAGTTTCTAAATGTTCCCCCCATACACACACCCAGCCTCGTGGCAGCGATTTCAAAGAAGTTTTTATTTGTTTTTAGATTTGATTTTTTGTCTAGTTCAGTTTTATATGAATTAGATCTGTTTATGTTCTTGTCTATGTATTTATAACAATATGGTATTTCAAAACATTTACTACGTTTAACAAAATATAAATTTTATATTTAAATCTGAAGTTTATAGGGCTTTACTATAGGTTTATAGGGTTAGCCAACATAACCTCGTTAGAACCTTGATACATTTGTGCAGTATTGCATGTACATATATCTACATATATGTAACTTACATTTTTTAAGTTCTGTAAGTTAATTGAACAAAAAAGCATATTGAAAATGTTTGGTTGAGCTTATGATTTTACAATGAAAGGTTTATTGTTCACATGAAAAAATAAAATCATGGTTCATTTATTTGCATACCCAACTTTTAATTTGTCTACGCTACTCGTAGTGTTTCTACACTCGCATCTGGCAACATAACGGTGACGAGATTTTTGTGTGTAGTCTCCACCACAGCTGCGTGATGTACGCACACCGACACGTGCTAATACATATATCTACGAACTTGTCGCTCCTCCGCAAATATAATGAGACAACTCGAAAATAAATATTTTTGAGGATAGCGAAAAAGCAACAACTTTCGGATCAACCGAAAGAATCAGTTTTTATTTTATCAGTTTAATTCAATAAAAAACAAAACTTATTAATTTTACAATTAAAATGAATTGACTAGGTATCACAGATATAAACCGTTTTTCGTTTGAATAGATTTTTTATATTATGAAATGAATTTTTATCTAGTTCAGTATAGCCACACAAGCCATAAAGAAGTTTTTGGTATGAAACTGTTATACACGTATTCAGGTCTGTTGAAGTCATTAATCCTGATTGGATGAAACACTATAACATGTGTGTTATATGTTTAAACAACACAATGCGCGTGTGGTGGTGTTTGTCAAGTTAGAAAAATAAATAAATCCAATCACATTTACAGACAAGTAAAGAAATAAAGAAACCCAAAACAATAATGAGTAATCAGACAAGATCGAATTTTATCTTGCGTTTGGACTTAGGTTAGGACTGCACATGAGAACAAAAAAAAACCTAATAAAACATAATACTATAAAGTCATAAAACCATTTGGCGCACGAATCAATTGACTAAATTTTGTGAAATTATTTATAATAATTTTGTTTTGGATTTAAATTCAAAATATGACTTTTTTGAGTTGTGCCTTTATATTTGCGGAGGGGCAATGAGGTGCACACGACGACGCGCATGCGCGGCCGCACTCCGCCCGCATACCACATACCACGATACGATGCACAACACAACAGTCACCTCTCTTCACTTCCAAAGTACTATATAATTGTCGAGATACGTCAAAGCTGTAGAGGTAATTGGAAGGTGTCACTGGCTTGCATATTATCTGAAAATTCAATTCAGTGTTCGTTAAGTTCCTTCCAGCCGCGAGGTTCGATCGCGTAGTTCGATTGAGTTGGAAGTAAAAAAAAATAATTGCACAATATCTCTAAAACGGGTTGCAGTGAAACTTGTACACATAAGTAAAGCCCGAAATTATAGTAGTAATACGAAATAGTTTTTATATATAAATAGATAAATTTGAAAAAATAAACATATTACAAATTTACTATTTGCAGTACATAATTTGGAATTACTAGAAGTATTTTTTTTTATAATAGTTATCGAAAACTATTTCGTAAACTTACTACAATTTCGGGTTCTGCTTATGTGTAAATCGAAGTTATAGTAAGTTTTTCAGAAGATGTGTGCTCTGGACGCCATAACTGCCATACAACATGTAGATACTAATACAGCATGACAGGCCTGAGATCATCCCCTCGTCTATGGTCACATCACAAGTCAAATTCAGTGATAAATGACAGTGACACAGATATCGAATTCAATATAAAATGCAAGGACGACCCCAAACTCTGGCAAAATGTATGCGCTGCCCTCTCGCACTGCGTCGACAAGTGGCCTTCGCAGGAACCATAGTAGCCCCTCACTGCCCCAAAAGTGGCTCAATAGAACCCTCTTACAGCATTCACGGGAAAACGCTTAGTGGGGCAATGGCAGTATCTTTGAATTTATAGCACAGTAATCCACGCGAGTCCAATGCAACAGCTTGAAGAACTTACATCTACTTGGAGGAGTAAAAGATTTCAACGCTCTACCTGAAAGAAACCCAGCCCAAAAGAATCATACATAATGGTGCTGCTTCTTTATTCTCTATGAGACTTTGCTAATAAATTTGCCCCAATTACAGCAGACAGTCGACAATGCAGGTACCTAGCTTTAGTCTATCCTAAATTTTTATATTATGAAAATAATTCATGTATACTTTTCGTAAACTAAATAGTGAAATTTTGAGGACGCTGGGCCCGTATATATGTAGGTGGCATTATATGCGCTACTGGCACCTATTTTCACTGTTTAAATGTAATCTAAGTAATATTTTATTCATATGTACATATGTATGAGTAATTTAAATTTGAATTTGTTCTAAATACTCGTACAATGCACAGAATACTGTGCATGAAGCTCATAGAAGCTTTGAATTGTAAACTGAACGTGTACAATAACACAGGTCAGTCTACAGTGCAAAGCTTGTATGAGCTTGCGTGATAGTGCTTATCGTGTCGGTCGCGTCACATCCGGAACTAAAAAATCTTACTCGCAGTGACGAATAATTACTACCTCAAGGCGGAATCCCAAAAATGCAAATCGTTTTAACCTCAAGCGATAACAAAAAGTATACTATGTTGATTGACTGTTCAGAGGTAGTAATTTAGCCGCCTCGCCAGCTAGGTCGCGGCAATCGCCGCTGCGCGCCCCACCCGACGCCATTTTGCTCTATGGAGTCGCATTAGGAAACTCCTCGTTTTACTCTCGTTGTCACGTGACCGTGATTGGAGAGCACCTGTTCGTTCACACCCGCTGAAAATTAGGTACTCGAATATGCGTGCGGGACAGTAGAATGAGCGTGACATGAACATGAACGGTCCCGTCGTTGTCGCGCGCCAAGTTACGCCCACTCTACTATCGCACACGCACGCATATACTTGACGGCGAGTGTGAGTGAGCAGGTTGCTCTAAGTTTGCAAGAATAAAACGACGAGTTTCCCAATGTGACCCGTGGTAAAACGTGCGCGAGCAATTTCGGCTCGTCAATAGTAATGGAAGCCACGTCCTTGGCATCGACCTTATTATTGCGCAACACCGGTTTTATTTCAAAGCAGACGAGGCTCGCCTGATTATAGGCACAATAGTATCTAAGCTGTACGTACGAGGAACGTTTAGTTCCTCGTTTGGAGGAACCGTGCGCCGTATTCGTCTACCGTCGTGTCATTCATTACATAACATAATATTACATAAATGTATAATAATATATCATAATAAATAATCATAATAATCATAAATAAAAATAAATGTTACATATATGTATAACATACTCTATTCTACCCATTTAACTGAACAACAGTATCTAAAATGCACCCCGGTAAAGGAAAACACCGTGACGAAACCTATACACTAACAATACGAATGTGTTGTAGTGTATAAATGTTGACTGGAAGAGATTGGCTCCGGCAATAAGTCCGCCTTCTGCTAAGCAAGAAAGTGCATATTTATGTATATTGTATATTTAAAATTGAACTACTTTTGATAGAAAGAAATTAAGAAATAGTTTTTTTGGCGTACTGTTATTTGGGTTCTCGATATTTGGGTCCTATCGTTCTTCTATGTTCTAACCTTAACCTAACCTATATTTTCTATTTCATTCGCACTTTGTTCTGATTGGTGGGACCCAAACGACGGGACATTAGAAAACGGTATACCAGTTTTTTTTTTACAAACATAAATGTGTGCAACTTGCATAGACAAAACGGACCATAGAGTGTTACTAAATGGTACATTAAAAAAATAGGTACCTAGTTATAATAAATATTTGTACCTACATACATCCATCACGCCTCTTCCCCGGAGGCGTAGGCAGAGACAATAGAACGCCATGTGACAAAAATATTTGTGATGGGGCGAAAGTGGTCTAGGCAGAGCAAGGCTTGCTTCGCACGCTCACAACTGCTGAATTTAAGCCTATCCTTTACACATGGGAAGTGATTTTAAGGAGCTCCATGAAACGTTTGCAATAATGTACCTATTACATTACATCAAAGGAAGAAAGTAAATATAAGACAAAATAAATTCAAAATATAGGATGTTAAGTATGTAACAGTTACGGGGTGCTTCGAACTAGTTCTTTACGTGAAAGGTACTTATTAGGTCATGATATGTCCGCCTATGTCAGATTAGCCGAGCAGGCCTCTCAAGCTGGAGGTGCTGGTTCGATCCCCGCTGGGAGCAAAATATTTATAACTTTAGAGTTTGTGCTAAAATGACTGCTGACACTTCGGTGACGGAAAATATCGTGAGAAAACCCAATTCCAAGCCGTTTGGTCATCGTGGAAGGTTATAACTAAATCCTCTCATATCATGTAAATAAGAGAGGCCTGTACCCAGCAGTGGGGCGAATAAAAGGCTGTAAAAGATAATCGCCTATGGTGGCCCCGTTCGACCCTTCAATTCACGTTTGATTCATATATTTGTATGGTCATTCTCTCGCCATTCTCTGCTTGTATCTCAAACCATCTAAGCATGCCTTTCTCTATCCTTGTCGCTATGTCATCTATTGGTGGAAACAGCTTTAAAATTTCCTAAGAACAAAATACTTGTACTCTAGCAAATGAAACAGTCGAACGTATCGTAACTCCTCGCATGATAGATAACGGAAAACCACTCTGTGTAGCTAAGAAGCGGAGTGAGCTGCGCGCGCGCAGCGCATAAGCGGCCTTCTACACCGTAGCGCAGGCAGACTAGGCGGTTCTATGAAGTTGTTTATTTCGTGCTATGTCTACGTAGCTAGCTACATTCTCTAAATATGTATACAACATATTTGTTAGATTGGAAGCTGCCAGACGGGCAGGTGTGTGCCAATCACTGCACGCGCCGCGCAGGTCAACAATTTCCTTCTTTGTCAATTCCAGGTGTTTGTGACTGGATTTATCGCAGTATTCACTTGTTCAGTTTTTGTTCGAGACCACATTAAATAATTTTGAGAAACCCGCATTATTATAAAATAAGCATTGTTTGAGTCGGTGTATCTGTAATTGAAATATACATTTCACGTATCATAAAGACAGGCTTTTCTCAAAAATAATATTTTTTCCATTATGTACATTGTACATACTGAAGCACTGAATCTAAAAGTAGAAGGATATATGTTCAAGAATCAATATTTCAATATTAAAAAAATATATATACCGAACAAATCAGCAAATCTAAATCGATAAAAAGATATACCCTTGCCTTAGTTTTATTTGTATGTAATAAAATGGAACCTAACTGATTCCGTTATCCGATAAAACAGAATACATTAGACAAAATTTGGTAGACCAGGTGTGTCTTGAAAATATTTTTTTAAACAAGTGAAAATTTCATATTCGTCTCAACCAAAATATTGTGATATGACTAATAAAATCATTGTTTTGCTAAAAATAACGTGGGCTTATTGAGCAGCTTATTGACAGGGAAATTGCTTCCAAGCAACTATAGACACAAGTGACACAACAACATTTTCCCGACAATCGGGGTAAGCAGAGCAATCGGTGTTGTGCTGCAAGAACTCCGGTAAATTACAGCACAACACCGACCA
>WYDE02101616.1:0-11651 GCA_009867175.2 Adela reaumurella
AAACAGATTCTAAAGTGTCTATAGTGTATATTTTACTCTTCCCGCTTAAGACGATTTCCCGCTTAAGACGATTTTTGTGCGCAACCCCTTGAGAATCGTATTAAGCGGGTTTTACTGTACTTTGATTGATTAAATATAAAATTTCATAATTTTTTTTTCGTTTTACTTTTTCCATGTAAAATGCCAATTGCATATGCAAGGACGTAATACTTCTTGAAATTTGTGTTATTAATTATTTAATATTTTATTTACGCGCCTTCTAGAGATGAGTACAATCTGCATCTGTCACGGCCTTAAGACAGTTCTATATTATATGCATCTCTATTTAAATAAAACCCTGTGATGGCTAACGTGGACCGATGAGGGAGAGGTAAGTGTGTAAAGGGAACATGTGTGTGCTAGAATAATACTTAGGGTCACCATGTACACAGTAGCAATGAAACACAACACAGGGTGTCTCAGTAAATAGTCTTTATAAATGTTTTCATCGAGGCGCGTAGGAAAGCTAAGTTGAATATTTGAAAATGCACTCCAAAAGAACTACACAGTCAGAGGGCTGGAGACTTCTGCAAAGTATAAAACCATTGTTTGTTTATCGATCACACCTTTTTTGTTGTTGTTTGTTTGTTGTTGTTACCATTTTTCAACTTATAGTTTGAATAGAAAATCTACAAAGTTCACGCGGAAGAAGAAATATTGACCTTTCTACGGTGTAGTTTGTTTTCAAAATAATACAGTTTTACAACAAAAAAAGGTGTCATCGATAGGCAAACAACAATTTTATATTTTGAAGTGGTTTCCAGTCCTTAGACAGGTATAGTTATATCGGAGTACAGTTTAGCTTTCCTATGCGCCTTAAATAATACCAAGATTACAAAGTCCATCCCGTGTGCATACTATTTGTTTGTATCATAGGCCTCTGCAATATTTACGAACTTGGCACTGATCCGGTTTGAAACTGTGCACATAGCTAGTGTACCATACCTTTAGTGAACCCGTTTTTAGATGGAAAGATTTTAATCAGTGAAAATTTTGATTAGTTCGTGCATGACAGAAACGACAAATACATGGCGCAAATGGGTTTTAAAGGGACCATAATAATATTCATAAATTAAAATATATGAGTAATTATAATTATATCTCTAATATTAAATGTTCATAAAAATTAAGTGGATATAATCGATGTCTCGTTGTTGCATGTGTGTTTCGCCCCATGTCGATGTGGTTTGAAACTCAGCTTAGCTCATGGAGAGGTATCGACGCGTCGCCGCTGCCGTGTTGTAGGTAGATAAATGTTCATTGTTTGGGCGAATAACTCCATTGTTAAAACACGCATATTATTTAAATGATTTTTTCCACAGGGGGGGAACCATATGGGTCAATCAGCAGTTTCCTTTCGTAGTAGGGCCTTCAGTAGGGCAGGTCTATCTAGAAAAATTTCTTTGTGGGATGACGAAAGAAAAATGACTTCCCTGCTTTTATTTTTGATTCAGTCATCGCGGAAAAAATATGAAGATTTAACACATAATATATACATACGCCTCTTTCATGATGGTCACAGACAATTGAGCGCCATTTGGCACGTTCTTGGCACACATCCTTTGCCTCGTGCTCCGTCATACAACGCTTCATACATGCACGCCGGTTACGGGTGCTGCGAACTTGCCCATTCCGTAAAAGGTTACCTATTTGGTCATGGTGTGGCCTAGAGAAATCCTTGATTGGATTTTTTTTCTTGTCTTTCATTGAAGACTTCAAAGTACTTTGTTTTGTAATAATTTGCATCAAATGTAGATTCGAAGTGAATATGACAACATTAGACATGTAAATGAAGAAGTCAATCTATGAAGAAGTCCCAATAAAAATAAAAAATAAATTATATCTGCATGAGCAAGGGGCAAATTTAAATGTTTTTGTCGTAATAGGTAACTCTTAGTCCCACCCGCCCAACATTTTAATTTCGCTAACCATGCACCGAACGTCGTGCATATACAGGATGTCCGTGGTGAATTTATCATCATTTAAACCAGATACTCCATACAATGCGTAGAACACGAGTATGAAAGAATTTAATTCTTGTTGATAATTTTTTTTTAACTTCCCATTTGCCGAAGAAAATTTTAAAAATGCATGGGGGGAGAACCATTTTTTCTCAACCAAATTGAAAAATTTGTGTTCTACGGAATGTAGGGAGTACCTGGTTTGAATGACGGACACCTCACCACCATGTGTAGTTCGGGTATTAAATATAAATTAATATAAATTAAAAAAAAATTTTAGTATGTAATAATAATAATAATCATGTGTAAATAAAGAAAATAATAATAAACAATTTATTGGATGAATTAAAATGTAGTACAAAAAGTCTGCAATAAGTATTTCAAATATTGCAATATGTATTTTGATATTTATTCACCTTAGTCAGTCTCGCCCTGCCCACTAGAACGGAATAAAAATTTGACAATAATAGGTAGCTTACCAAGGAATTAAGTAAGTACCTAAGGTGTTGAAATAAATATAAAAAACAATATTTAATTTGAACGTGGCACATGAATGCATGTAGAGAATGTCATCTTTATGACGAAAAGGAAAAATAGGAAAAATCAAATATTAAAAAATCAGGAATTTTCACAAAATTGCTAATTGACTAACCCGTCAATGCCCATCCTAAGCCATTGGACCTAACGACTCTGACATTTGATCACTCCTTCCTATGTCCTCTACGTATAGACCCACTAGGGAGATATTTTTAATAATTCCAGCAATTAAGGGGTTAAAATAAGGTTTTTCTTTAAATTTCAATCAATCAATACCATCAAGCCTCTGTCCCAGAAGGGTAGACACCTATAGATCGCGCGCACTCTGTCTGAGGTCGGGGTCTCAGGTAAAGTCATTGTCAGAGTAACAAAATTGCCTATAATCTTGAATGGAATTTGGCTAAGTTTGGCTCTATATTGGTGAAAGGTTGACTGGAAGTGGTCGCTTCCAGCAATAAGTCTGGATTTTATGAAGCAGAAAAGTAGACCATTATATATTTATTTCATATTGGCTACAATTTAGTTTCTCCATTTGTGTGAGACCGTTTGAAAAGGGCGTGCAATATAACATCCGTAGATCATTCGTCGAGGTAACACTAAAAAAATTAAACTCTATTTTGGTGTAATACATATATTTCTGTGTAGTAACTAACTAAAGATAATAATCTGCCACAGGGGCCAAATGACCACGGGCGCAATTTCGGTTCCCTTTTCTTAGTGTCACTAGGAGAAGCTTTGAGCAAAATTTTGGTTGAGATCGGTCCATGGCAACCCAAAGCACAGACAAGATTAACAACAAACGCACATCATTATCAGACGGGTTAAAATAACATTGTTCTACCTTGAAAAATGTAAACATGGAATGCCCAGTCGGTGGGCGTCCAGCGGTCAGAGCAGACTGACGGGTAGGTGGTAGCGGGTAGGAGGTAGTGGGGTAGGGCGGTAGCACTGATGTCACACGCGTGTGAATGTGTGCGTGTGCATAGGTGGCGGCAGTGTGGTGGGGGGCCGAGGAGCCTCCGCAACCACAAACTCTTGGGAATCCCATCAGAGCACTCCGGTAAGCTGAGAGAGAATAGACGCGCAATCGACCGCTACTAGAACTCTCATCTCTCTCTCTCTCTATCATTCAGGCGTAACTTCTTTTGTAGAGTTTTTGTTATATTGTATTTTATAATCGAGCTGTTGTTCTGCGTTTGTCAAAATTTATATAGCCTAATTTTCTTGAAAGTGAGTGCCGCGTGCGTGTCACTAATGTACCAGATTTATGGACTATTGCAATTTTTTTAAAACATTAACTATTTGACGGTCGGAGAAAACTCACCACGACAGTGGAGAGCTGGATCCGACTCGTCTATGCGCCGACTATGGTCATTGCGGCCATAGTCGGCCTCATCGTTGTGAATTTGGTACATTATATTTCTAGTTACTTACGCTTCCGTGATGTGTTGTGATGTTTTTTTCAATAATATTGTCGCTACCGTCGCGAACTAAAACTGCAGGTACTATCGTGCAACATATCTAGATTAGACAGTAGTTAAGTTTTCTTTAAAAATTGAAGTAGGCTTTAGTAAGGAGGAGAGGTGGATGCGATATAACTGCGGTTAATGGCTTTGCCGCCTTCTCACTGCCGGTGAGGTTTGCTGTGAAGCTTTGTGGACGGTCAGCTGGACCGTGTAGTGTAGTGTATTGTTGTAGTGGTGCATGCGCCGTACGCCCGGCCGCAGGCTCTGCTCTCTCCGCATCTCCCATGTATTGTGCCAGTAGTATGTGCTTATTGTGTGCTTCTTACCGATACTACATGTTTTACTATCGTTCACTATCTACTGTCCTAAGGTCTCGTTATACATTACCGGAGTAGTTTTCTTAACGAGGACCGGTAGACTTTTGCATTGTGCATGGAGATTTTTTTTTTTTTTAATGAAGAAATTAGATTAAATTGCTTTGAAGATTGAAGAACTAGACGAAGTGGAAGCGGAGGAGTGAGAGCGCCGGTTTGTTGCAGACTTCTACGGGGGCGGGGGCTGCGGAGGCGGCGGCGCAGGTCGGTGATGAGGCGGCGGCGAGTGGCGCGACGGGGGGCGGAGGCGCGGCGGCAGCGGCGGCGGCGGCCGTCAGTAAGGCCTCTCTGCTGCAGAAGCTGCTGTCGGAGTGACCGGCGCCGCGCTGAGCGTCGCGTCGGCGGCACCTTCTCCCTTGCATTAGTGCTACCGTGTGAAGGTGACCTTTGCATTTATTTCGCGTACCGTTCGCCGTGTCGACGGGACTGGAGAGATACGAGTCGGATGTAATGTTACGGTCTACGCGGTACCTCAGTGGCTGTTGACTCACATTGATAAGTTTTACACCGTACATGTATGTATTTATAAAGAGTAGTGTTAAGTAGCGGTGTAAGAGTGAGACGGCGAGAGTAGGGTTAGATTAGCGCTCGCGGCGGATGTATAAAGAAGGAGATGTAAATAAAGGATTAGGCGCGGGAGGGCGCAGGCGGGGAGTTGTAGTCCGTAAGGAACACACATTATTGCAAAATCTATCGACATACTCCACAGTAGTAACGAACAAATGTGATGAACTACCGATAACGAATGTACAATATTCGACGTTGATACGCATACCTGGTCAAGTATACATAATTTGTACAATCATTTTCATCCTATAAATACATAGTATAGATAATGTGTGCAATAATTGTAAAAAATTCATAAATATATTTTTGCGTTGTGAATGTTATTGTATATAGTATGGAAGTCAGATGTTACCTGTTATGACAAAGTATTTGGTTATGATATTGAAAATGAGACCAAGTTTCGAAAGCGATTCCCCATTTCGATACGATTATTGCTTACTCTGTATATGAATCATTGTTAAATTATGAATGTTGCTTTATTGTATATTTTTGTTACTCATTTCCTGTTTTGTATGCCCGATCTGTTCCATACAAACTGAAGTTAAAATAAAATATTTTTTATACAAATCCACATTTTATTTTTGATAATTCCTACCGAGAGGAGCCCCGCGCGAATAAATGTAATATTATATGTATGTAAACGATCCAACGAAAAGTCCCTTTTCAAAAAGATTTAATATTTTGGACCTCGGTAAAGTTTGAATATAAATGCAATAAACGTGTAAAAATTATTTTGTGTCACAGCATTTTTAATTTCATTTGGGTGTTAGAGGTGCATATATGCGTAGTTTGTTGGTCCGGTGTGTGTGTGTATGTGTGTGTGTTGTGTATGAGAAGCAGCCGCGGCCCGATGGCGGTGGCGGCTGCTCTAGCTTCCTAAGTAGTCCGCAGCTAGATGATTCACATAGAGTGGTAGCTGCAGCGCGCTGGCGGCAGCGTGCCACCTGTCAAGTGCCACCTGTCACCTGTCACCTGCCACGTGTCCTCTCACTTCATACACACGATGTTTACGTTCACAATTGTTGAATGTGCGCTCGTTTTGGTGAGCATTCATAGTATATTTTTGTGAAGTTATTTCAGTACGAGTAAAGGAGATATATTGTACTTCCAAAGTATATGAGAATAAGGATAATATAGCCTTGAAGTAACTCTACAATAACTCGTTCGGACACTGCCTTATTTTCCAGAAGTATTCCAATGACGAATGTACAAACAATAGAACTAGGTAAGCTAACTCGACACTACTCGACGAACGTCGCTCTGAATATCACCGTCGTAGTCACGTATTTTTGTAAGAAAATTTATAGAAAGAAAAAAAATAAAAACAAAATAATTTTACACTAAAATTTATAAAATTTAAAATTTATTCAAAGCTTCCTAAGTTAGTTATTCTTATCCTGATTATTCACCGTTTCCTTCCTATAAATTTTTGAATTATTTCATATTTATTCTATATTTTATGTGTTATACCGGCGCACAGTTGTGTAATTTTATGTCTGTGTATGCGTATTTTTGGAATGATTTGAGCAATGTTACAATTCTAATTTTGATGTACCTACTCTATAAAGAACAAATTGTACAACAATAAAGATGAAATAGGTGCCTGCACAGAGAATGTGTCATCGATAAATATTTTTCAAAACAAAGTATGCGAGTGTTGAATGTAGATTATAACTTTTATAATGCATTGCTAGATTAGATGAACATAAGTACTAATAACATTACAAAGTTGTTAATGAATTACCACATAATTAAAGTATTTTGCTCACACTTTCAAAAAACTATTAATATCTACACATAAATAACTACATTGTAATGTACGTACATATAATATGTAAAGTAACGACCGCGACGTCGGGTACATTAATAATATTCTGCTTCTAAATTGTAAAAGTTAGACGTCTTCCGCATTTACATTTTGCATAAAGTTTGGAAACGAGAGTCCGTTCTCACCGAGCGAATAAAGGGTCAAAGATATGTTGGAAAGAGTGTCAAGTGAGAAAGAGTGATTTACCCCACATCCCAAATTAATAAGTTGGAAAAAATGGGTGTTTCTATATGGAAGATTCCAGCGTTTTTATTTATGAATACGTCTTGAAATTTTCTTAAAATTACGTAAATTGGAAACCAAACACTTATGGTCGTTGCCATGACACGTGCGTACACTCATGATCCTCAATTTGTGTAATTTAAGGCTTATAAGATAAAAAAATTGTAAAACATCTCTCGCAGAATGACTTCCAGTATGGGAGAAAAAGTGAAGATGTATTCTCACATGAAAACTTACACTCCACCAATATAGACTGCACAGTACACTCGGATGACTGAGAATCTCTACCTACATTGTTTAATTACATTTCTAAATCACGACCCAAAAAACTTTTCTCAGACAGGGAGAGCTCTTGCTGGGCTCTCTATGACGTGAGATCACATTACAACTTTTTGAGTGCCACCATTGAAATAGTTATTCAAAATACTAGAGTTATGCCACACACTGCACCACTGGGAAAGGTCGAGGAAATACCATCTCAGGTACAACTCGCTTTTCCGTTCAATGGGCGATTCCATTATTCTCGATGAACACCTTCATAGATTGTAAATTTTATAAAGGAAATGAGGTGACGATAACGTTGATAATAATATGACATTAGATAACATTCACTTATTATCGAGTTCGTAACGAATAGTTTATTAAATGTTAAATATTAATAATAAAATATCGTTTTCACATCCGCATCGAGATAAATATGGTCATCATTTATACCGATATACCGATAAATAACTTCTTACGGCGGACCGACTATTGTTAGACAAAGTAGTACTCGTATTTGGATCTCGCATAAGAAAATAATATACGATTGGGTCCAACTTTTCCATCCATTCAAAGAGAAACAATATTTTAGCATTGGACTGTTCCACAGGTGATACGCAATTTTGTCATGTACGTAGGCATAATTTTAATTTTGCGGTATAGGTGAATATCGGTCGGTCGTAAGGAAGGCGACCCTCTCATGTATAGCCATCTTCCGTGAATTGTTTCGCAAGCTTTGTCGAATTAATTGTCGGTAGTGTTTCAATGTTCTCGTCTCGCTGTTTTGGGGTACTTATTGTAGGATTATGGAAGTAATATTACGAGAGACCACGACTAAAACTATGTCTCATCATTTAACGGCCAAAACCGGATAAAATCTTTAGATGATTCTGAACCCGACAGATGTGGGCAATGACACATTATCACAATACATCTGATATTAAAAGTATACATAGATTTTGTAATCTTATTACAAAAATTATTATTATTTTTAGACATTTATGCATAGTATCTGACCTGTTGGTCTACTGGCCTACCGAAAGTCGTCTGGGCGAGTGGGTAATGACAGTGATACAGGTAGTGAAGTCTGTGTAAAATCTATGTGCTTCCTGCTTGCACCTCTCACTTACTCATTCAAGTGAGAGGATGCCGGTCACAGGGCTGAGCGCATTTGTCTCATTTTTTTTTAAATGATGGGTACATGCTACGTTTCTAGCGTCTATTCTCGGTATATTAGATCAATCATTTAACTATGTTCGGAAAATCAGTCGGGTTGCATTGCAGTATGATATAGTTTGGTAAAATTTGTTAACATTTTTTAAAATGCAGTCATGTCAGAGGCTACGCGAAAAATTTCTGAAATTAGTAGTTTTGGGTTCAGGGCAATCAAATCTTGAGTTTATGCAGTTTTAGTCGTATTGCTATGTGTCAACAATGTTGGTCGTCGGCTCTCGTACTATAATGTATTGTAGTAGGGAGCGATGCGGGCAGGCGACCCGCGCGCCGACACGCTCGCGCGCCGCCGCGTACGGTCGCGACCGACTTGGCCGGCCGCCTGCCCGCGCACGCACTCTCCCTTCCTTTCTTTCCCACTGTCACGTTAACATCTCACGCTGTATTCTTTAATATTAATTTAATTTAGTATTTTAAACCTCAATTCACAGATTTTATTGTAATTTCACTGTATAATTTTAATAATTTATTTAACCTCATTTTGAAGTTGTCATTGCTTATGCTCAAGTTATGAATTACAAGCACACTAAATATTTGTAATGAATGAATTTATATATAAATAGAATAGATAGTGATGTAGGACTGTTTGCGTGGCAGTGGTCGTGTGATGTTATTATAAAGAAACGCGCGCGGTTGTGATGACCGCGCGTCGCTAGGGTACCTTACGTTGCTGTGCATTTCTCTATTGTATGTATATGTTAATACTTTGTTGTAAATAGCTGAATAGATTATATTTTTACGAGTAGAGTACACAACCAAAGTTGTTAAGAAAAGTGATGGTTGATTTAATAATAATGAATATAGATTGTTTAAAATGTTTAAATGTTTCATTTGATACAAAAAGGGTACGTTCTATGCGGTCGGTGTCCGTCGGTTGCCTTTCTACATTACCGCCCTGATATTAATACATATATAGCTATTATTTTTTGGTATAAAACGAGATATAACTGTAATTAATACATTGTAGCACTGGGTAGGCGGAGAGAGTATATTTTTTAGGAGAGATCGCAAGTTTTGCCACTATCTCCCATTTGTTCCTAGTAGAGTTCCACGCCACGCCCCATCTCTTTCACTTCATATTTTGTGTCAATTACATAGTCCGGAAGGAAAGGACGAGATCCTGAGTAGGTAGCGAGTATCCCGCGCGTTACTAATGATTAATTATTACAGATCAGGCATTACAAGTACATTAACTTAATTGTATTTTTGGTACATTTTAGATTTGAAAATATATGAATAATCTATAATACCTGTCGTCGTTTTATTTGTATTGTAAGACAATTGAATAATGGAGACACCTAGGAAGTAGCAATAAAGAACAGACCTTATAATGTCAAAGGAAAAGTTTTATGCATTGAAAGGCAAAATGGAATAAGCGGAGTATCTGAAAAAGAAAATGCTTCTAGTCCTTACGCCCGTGGACATTTCACTTACGCAAAAGGTTACAGTTTCCCTTTAGTGGGTAGAAGAGAAAAAGAAAAAAAATTGTAGTTTTTTGACATTTGACTGTTTTTAGCATAAAAAATATTTTTATCATTACTTATGTTAACTGACGCACACATCATGAAATTTTGCACAAGAGCTTCTTTTGTGACGTAGGCAGGCACTAAAGGATTTTTTAAAATTCATTCACTAGAGGGGTAAATAGGGGATGAAAGTTTCCTTTGGTAATTCATGCAATTTTGTCGGCCGTTTAGGACCCGATAATGAACAACGCCATCTCTTGGTGACCACGCGTACTGCGTGCTACATGCCTACGTCACAGTTTACTTGTGGTGTGTACGAATGACCGACAAGCAGCCAGCGACTGACTGGCAAGTGGGGGTAAGAGAGGTGGTTCCATTTATGTAGTTCGTAAGGGCCCGTCCTTACGTAGTAATAATGTATGTCAATGACTGCCGGAGAAATAGAAGTCAAGAAACTATCAATGGAGTAGCAGCTTGCAGATATAATGACGAAGCCGTTGGCTAATTCAGAAGCCAGCTATTTAAGAGATTGATGGGTCTACAAGGTGGAACTTCACAAAGAGAGGATTGGGTCTATCACGAGTTAAAATACGACCAACACCATGCGCTGTTCACGGACATATTGTATGGACATCGGAGCAGCGCCCTGCTAGCGGACGTGTTGCAGACTACTGCTTCACATATAAAATGACTGTGAACAACGTACGGCCGTATTTGAAATCGTGATAGAGCCATAGGTGTTGAAGTAAGTTTAACTGGCCTACTACTGGCGTAATATCACTCGAGTGAGTGAAGAGTTTTCAGCCAATCGTATGCGTTAACGCACTCGAGATCACTCTACACCGATAGTCTGATTGGTTGAAATCGTGGCGATGTCTCTTCTCTCGCTCATGTGATAATAGCACGGTAGACCCCAGACATTGTGATTCCCGTGAACAAGCTCACCGGGTCGACCTAGTGACTCCGCTTATTTTGGCAGACGTGGACTCACGCATGCTTTAAATTTTGTCTCCGACGGCTGTCAAACCGCTGTGGGCATTTGTGGCTCCCTGGTGGGTCCAGAACCGCGGAGGCATGACGTCATGTCCAGGGCGTCTACCGCGCTATTATCACATGAGCGAGTGAAGAGACAACGGCATGATTTCAACCAATCAGACTGGCCGTGTCGGATGCATTAACACCTACGATTGGTTGAGACTTCTTCACTCACTCATGTGATGTTATACCGGCAGAGGCACTAGTCAGAAGTCTTCATACAATTTCACAATATTGGTAATACGCAAATATGAGCGAGTAGGCAGCACGGACCTAATAAATAGGTGAGACTAGTCTAGGGCAGTCTCATTGGACGATCCCACTAACTAAACCATTGATTTTTTTAATTCTTAAACAAATATAAAATTACCTAATTTATGGAACACCAATTTCTGTTAAAATACTAAATTTGGAATCGAGAAAAAAATTAAAATAATATTTATTTATTTATTTATTGCTATTGACTCTCGCAAATTACCCAAATTGAGGTATAAAAGTACGTGAGCGGCAACACTGAATAAAGAAAGTATTACCACCTTAGGTCTTTTTTAGCCTACATCTGGCGCTAGATCTTGTAAAATACATACATACATACATATCACTCACGCTGAATCCCGACAATCTGGGTAAGCAGAGCAATCGGCGTTGTGCTGCAAGAACTC
>WYDE02101727.1:0-11650 GCA_009867175.2 Adela reaumurella
AAGCCTGTGACGTAGCAGGCGAAACGTCGACTTATGTAAGTCACATCCACTGTTAATCCGAAAAATTTAAATTAGTACGTTTAGATTGTTCCCTTAATTGTATGTTAATTTAACTGATTCTCGTGAAAATTTTAGCTTAATCGGTGTAGCATTTCTCGAGTTCTTCGGAAATCGGAAGGGAAATAGGGCATAACCCTAAATAGGAAACGGAGAAAAATTAAAAAACTTACACGAAAGTCAAATAATTTCGTCACAAAATTTAAAAATTCTTTCAATTTCGTGTTCTACGTCACGAATGGAGTACCTGGTTTGAACAATCGCCGGATGGCCCGTGAGACCCTGCATATCTGTTACCGCCTGTTGTCTTGAGCGGTGTCTCTACTCCGTACAGCAAGATTGTAAAGAACTTGTATCTTTGGATTTATGAATCACTCACGTGCACCACGCAGGTCAAGGAGGTTAGTCACAAAGTCTACGACAGCATTCATTCTCTCAACCGGCTGAAATGCTTTATCCCAATTGCCATTACAATTACGCTTGCACAGGTCCTCATAATAATCTTAGATTATGTCTATGTCTGCTACCCTGATCTCAATGTTGATCTTCTCAACCAACTTGACCGCAATCTCCACTTTCGTATATGATTTTATATTTGGACTATGTAAGTATGATCACATCTACGAGTATAATACCGTGTCCTCCTTCAGTGGTTTGACATCCGGCTTCGCAGGAATACTCAAATTCTCTCTGTTCTATTCCTCACACTTAATAACCCTACTGCTACTGCATATTTTAGTAAACGGTTTTAGTATCTCTGTTCTCATGGTCTCGCACTGAGATTACTGACAATGAACTCACTCACCATTAAACAATCAAATTGTGAAACCAATTGCTTACTTAAATTCTACACTTGCATTCTTGAACAAGGAAGCTACGAGTGGGAAGACGCTAAGTGTGCGAAGTGGGGGATGACGACATCAAGTACAAACTATGTATTCGTGTTGCCGAGTGCCGGGAATATGGGAAAAAAAATGGAAAAAAGTGGATGGATAAACGCTGACGATGATGAAGATGATGACTTTAATATTACGCCCACATACCCCACTACCACATTTCAAAGGTTAGTATGCAAAGAGTGCTCGTTTGCCCAACGAGCGCCTTTTTTAATTATTTGTTTAGTACAATAAAATATGTACAATACAAGATCAACATATACAAATACCCAGCATATGTAAATCAATCAACTTATTGTCAAATTAGGCATAAGGTCTACATGCCATATCTTGATTTTTTTTTAAATATTGGTTATAGGTATCTATACCGGAAGTTTTGTTTTGGATACGATAAAACTTGGAGAACTGGAGCCGAAAAGTTCCCCATTTCCTTCCCAAAAAAAAGTTCCTTCATTTAACTCCTCGGCGTATCCTGGACGCAAATAGTTGGACTTTTAAAAGCGTCCCAAATCGTTGCCCTTCGTCCAGACGTCCACTCTGTTTGTTCTTGCCCACTGTTATTTTTAATGAAGTGACCTCGCTAACTCTATTAACCGGGCGTACTGAAAGTTTTCCAATAATGCTGGAGCCGTCAGGTCAGTCGGGGTAGGGAGAGGGCACAGTGTAGTGAGAGAGCAGTAGTTTAGACAGTTAGGTATGCAATATCGGCCGTTCAACTCGGTGCGAAGACGAACGTAGTCCTTTTTTAAACCCGCGTCTTGTATGTAGTAAGGAGAACACGAAATATTTCGGCCTTTATGGGCCGTCGCCAGTTGAAGTATAATAGTACCTACTTTTTTTATTTGTATTGAAAATAATAAATGATTAACAATAGATAAAGTGGTTCATAGAATACTAACGAAATAAATTTTAGGAGGGAATGTGAGTGCAAGAGTCGAAAAGGGTCGTCCTAGACGCAGGTTCTCAGAATGGGGCAAGTGCACAGTAGGCCGTAACCAACGAGCAAGTATTAAGAATATTATGAGAGTGCAAGAAGCGGCAAAGGTGTGTCAGTATCGTCGCACGTGGAGATCCGTTGTATCTGCCTACCACATTGGGAAACAGGATTGACGCTATATATGTATGGATGGTAATCAAATATATATACAGCGTGAGTGATATGTATGTATGTATATTCAAGGTTACAAAAGTTCTTCCGGCACAAAACCGATTGCTCTGCTTACCCCGATTGTCGGGATTCGGCGTGAGTGATATGTATGTATATATGCAAGAAGCGGCAAAGGTGTGTCAGAATCGTGGCACGTGGAGATCCGTTTGTATCTGCCTACCACACTGGGAAACAGGAGTGACGCTATGTGTATATGTATATATGGGAATTAAATATATATTTCATTCTTTAATACTATAGAGAGGCATACCCAGATCTATATCTTTCGTGCGCATTTGCGTGGGTGTTCACACCGTTATTGCACCTTAGTTTAACAGGACTGAGGTGAATAAGGCATAAAGTATGGTTCACGGTTGTTTAGCACAAAGTATATGTGCGACATCCACAATGGGTTCCACAAATAATTGACGGTATTGTGACACCCGAGGCAACGGTTTCTCTAGCTATGTTGTCTTATAGTTGTTGTCAAGGACGACTGATAATCTAACCCAGGGCTGTCCAAAGTACGGAGTGCGGGCCACAATACGGCCCGCCAAGGCGTCACATCTGGAACGCGAGAACGGGAGTAATGATTTTTGCTTACTCCTTCGATTCACCTCTGAGCTTCCAGTCCGGTTTGAAGGCAGACTAATGTTTCTGTGGATCCGTGGATTGTAGGAATAAAGAAAATTGTTCGCCAGTCTGCTCCACACCTTTGCAGTGCGACAGAAGAACGACTTAGATAATCGTGCAGTCCGAAGCACTTTTCTGTCACTATAAAGGAGTGTTTCACAAGATTATGGCCGGTTTGGCGAAGTCCATCTAGACCATCGATTTGTGTTGTGCACTGTTAAAAATGTCTCCGCCTTGAAAAAAATTCCATGCGAAAGATCTGCTATGAAGCGTCTGCTCGACCCGCGATATTACCTAAAATAATTAATCTGGCCCACCACACGATTAAGTTGGACAACCCAGATCTAACCTACTGCTTTGTGTCCAAGATAAATTGTGTAACATGGAGGAGGGAGAGAGAAAGTGAGGAGAGCGGCTATCGCGCATCCTGACACCGACATGGCAATAATTCCTATTAGGCGGCACTCCGATGTTTAGGCGGGGCATGAGGGGCGGGCGGGAAGCTGATGGGCGAACAGAAAAACACGCACAGAGCTTTTTTAATGTCTTACTGCTGCGTACGCAAATCTTTTACAATAATATGAGATCTAGACGATTATACGTACTGATCAGCCATTTTAGAATTCACATGAAATGTTTTCGTATTACATACGTATACATTTTCTAAATAAAATAAATAACGGTGTTTTACTCTGTCATCTCGTATTAGAATAAAATATATTAATATTAAAATTAAATATTGTTCTACAGTATTCTGCATAATTTTATGACAGATTACGTTTTAGCACTGGTTTTTATTTAGATGAGTACGTCCGCCGTCTATAAGATGAGAATAGGAAGAACCTTATGCCACAGTACAGCAAAAAAGAAGCAGTAAGACCCTTAACAGGTGCTATGACGACTCCAAATACGTAGGGCCCAAACAATGATTCTATATTTCAAAAAGCCGGGAATAATGTAGGAAAATGGGACACGCGTATTTCTCTCAATACACGTTAAAAATGTTCACTGAGTGAGATCGTGTTAATTAATTTTAGAACTTCGCAATTTAGAAACATTAAATGATGATATGAGTTAAAAAAATGCAAATGTTTTTATTGTTCATAACTAAATCTACGGAGTTAAAATTATTAAAAACAATCTAATATCATCAACATGTATTCTTTTAAAGAGGATAGTCGTTATAGAGCGAATAGTGGAATAGTGGTGTCAGATTAGCGGAGCGGGCAAGTGCACACCTCTCAAGCGGGAGGTGCGGGTTACCATTTTTTGAGAAACTTCTCTACCAGTTCTAGGTACTAGCTGTACTTACTTGTTTAAATAACTAAAGCTTGAAAGAAATACCTGCAACAAGAAAAATATTATTAGTATGTGCTCAAATTCTGTGTTGAACATTACTTACGTAAATTTACTGAAATGTATGTATAATACTCGTACATCAGCGCAATGACTCAAAGGTTGCCTAAGGCTAACGCCGTCTTGTTCCGAGAGCGTTTAACATTACCGCAATCTCCAAATTACCAAATAATTCCAACAAGAACGTAACTCGTGATTAGCGCAGCGCGTAAACAATTGAAGCTGCGCACAAATTCTGTGTTTCAACAACCCTGTACGACACCTAGGTAACGCTAACTTAACACGCACATACGTCTCCACTATTGTGCTCGGAAATATGTATTCACAGAACGAAAGTACAAACGTACGAGCGACTTTCTTTGTTTCGAGACTGTCCTTTTGTAATTTTTTCCAATTTATATATGCTTTGCTGAGAAAATAGTTAAGTAACGTTGAAAATGTATGCATGTTATGTAAAACATAAAGTATATCAGGAGTATCGAAAGCTGTCTAACGTAAATATTTGACGATTCTGAAGTGAAATTACATACTATTTGTTTATTATCTACTCACTCACTAATTATACATGCTAAGCCCTGTGTCAAAAGTGTTCCAAAAATATATCTTAAACTGCGCCTTTTTTCAACGTGGCCTCCGCGTGCCTGTTTGCTTTTGTAATCTAGCAGCGGCGGAACAATTAGCATTAAGGGTTTCAAGAATTATGCTTTACACAAAGAATCGTATCTCGGTAACGGAATCAGAAACAATGTGGGCGATGGGATGCTAGGAATCACTTATTTACATTGTGGTTAAATATGTTTTTTTTTTCAAGTATTAATAATGTTCATATGAGTCGTTGGTTCAGATTCGCTTTTTTATGGACAATCAGCATATGTATCAAGCTAAAAATAGCTTCAAAACTTCAAAAGAGGATCGGGCACAGCCAATAACACCACTCCTCACGAAACCACGCTCAGACAAGCGCCACGACAGCTAAAAGGCTGACGAAAATGTCGTTGTCCAATTTATTAACACGCCTTTTGAAGATCCCCAGGTTGTAGTAGGGAACACACTCACTGGAATACCGTTCCATATTTTCGCCGTACGACATAGGAACGATTTCTAAAAACGATGCGTTCTCAGTAGTTGGGTATGAACAACATATGGATGTTCCCACCGCCGACCGCTTGACCTACGGATAAGCGTTAGTTATTCGGGGTGAAGACAGAATTTGAGCGCTGCTGCATGCATTATGCAGGCCTTTAAATTGCATGTGCAATTAGAATTGCGGAGCGTGGCGTGCGACGCAACGCGCTGTATGACGGGTAGAAGCATTAAGCTATAGAGCCTTCTCGTAATGCGACGCGCGACGTGATGCTCCTGTGAGGCAGTAATCTATTGATGGAGCCAAACACTTTGTAAAACATTTCATATCACCCTTAAAAGCCGGATCGTTGAAACCGGTTTTCATAATATTATTAAATTTCACCTGCGGCTTTGGCCGCATTAAAGCCCACGCCGACAAATCATACGATCCATTGACTATATCAACATACCAACAAACAATTTTCAACGAAGGTTCTTGCATGTTTTTCTAGGTAGTCGAAAATTGCTGTACATACATAGGCGTCACACCAGTTTCTCAGTGAGGTAGGCAGAGACAACGGATCTCCACGTCCTACGAAAATTCGTGCGTGGCGAACTATTGACATATACAATGAACCTACCAAATTTCAGCCCGATCGGCCAAACCATTTAAGAGGAGTGGACCTTGAAAAAAATCCAGCGAATTTTCTTGCCACTTCTTCTAGGAAGTTGAAAAGTGTTGTATGGTGAGCTATTTTCATAAAGAATTAAAACCTAAAAAAATTCAGCCCAATTGGCTGAATATTTTAGGAAGAGTTTTGCTGAAAAACAAACCACTGGCAAGAAACTTCGCTGGAAATTTTTCAACTCCCATCGCGAGTATCACGAAGCCTGCTACGATAAGACTGGCGTACATCTACCTTGTCTATATTACAGGTATTTTCTTCTCTATTGGCATCAATTAATAATTATGTACATACATACATATATAAAATCACGTCTCTTCCCCGGAGGGGTAAGCAGAGACAGTGGAACGCTATGTGACAAGTTCCTGACATACATCCTTTGCTTCATCCACTGCATGCATCTGTTGACACAAGCTCGTCGGTTACAGGTGATGCCAACTTGTCCTTTCCGTAGACGTTTGCCTATTTGCTCATGATATATTCGCTTAGGACGGCCCCGTTCTACCCTTCCTAACACATTTGCTCAATACTATATATTTGTTTGGTCATTCTAACAAAATAAACATTCTCTCCATAGGTCCAAACCATATAAGCATACCTTTCTCTATTCTTGTCCCTCTTTCTTCTTTCAATCCCCATTTTTTTTATTTATCTCTAATACTTAATTGAACTAAACATCAATTAATAGTTAATTAAAGTAAATTGGAATTAATACTTAATTATACTAAATATCAATTAATACTTAATTAAACAAAATGGTTATCCCATTTGAATTTCGAACACATAACCTCTGCCGACAGACTCAACCCTTCCACCACGCCATAAGTTGTAAGATGTGTGTTTAGCTCCTATGAATGGCAGGAGGATAGTAGCCATCAGGGAGGCAATTCTGCTCGCCCTAACTGTTATTACGGCAATTTCTCGGACAGTAAGGGTGACGATTGAGTGGGGGAAAACACGTCTTAGGAGACCGTGTTCTACCACTTCTTATGAGCGTATTATAGGGGTCGTTACGTTAAATTTTATTTATTTAACTGTTAGTTGTTTGAACACAATTACTTTTCACTTCTTACACTTGGGATTGTCCAGTTGACTGGACACCCTCATTATTTTTTAGATTACTATTCTTAGCAGCCTGTGTGACATCTAGCTTTGATTTGATTTGATGATCCTAATAGATTTGATGATGATTTGTTCATTTTACCAACTGGGAGCACAATATTTATAACTTAAGAATTTGTGCTAAATGGCTGCTGACACTCCGGTGAAGGAAAATATCGTGAGGAAACCCACTTCCAAGCCGGCTGGTGACCTTGGAAGTGTATGACTAAAATCCTCTCATATCTTGTAAATGATAGAGGCCTGTACCCAGCAGTGGGGCAAATAAAATGGCTGCAAAAGAAAGAAAGATTCTTAGCAGCCTGTGCGACATCTCACTTTGATTTGACGATCCTAATACATTTGATGATGATTTTTTTATATTATTAAATCAGAAAATGTGTAAATACCTATCTAGAATATGTGACTAGCATAAGTGGTTTATATTTTCATACTGTATGATAAAAAAATTACTTTACTAAACAATGTAATTGAATAAAATCAACCCAAAAATAAACTTAACCTAAAACAAATACACACAGCACAATTAAAACTAAATATCTCAAAAAAGCCGCTAGTTTCGTAGGCACACACCCCAAACATCGAACCCAAGAAAAGCCATTTATTAAAAAAATATTTAATTTAAATAAAATAGCTCCTCCAAAGCCCGGTAAGAGGGGAATGTGCCCATCACACTAGCAGCATTATCTCTCTGTAAAGCAATGCTGATCCTCTCTGGAAGAAATTTAGTCGATTTTGTTGAATTGAACGAAAGTCTTGTTTTCGATTTTTTTTCTAAATCTCTCACCAGAGATTTTGATGATTTGCACCACGGGCCGTATGTTTCAAAAGCCAAGGGCATTAAATGATAGTTGTTGTTAATTACATATATGACTATAATACTCCGTCGTGATTCTATGTTCACTAACAACTTGAGAACGGCTCAATCAATGCGCACGGAGTTTTCACTGACGCATTATATACTTAACAACTGAGACTGGTTTTAGGGTATGTTTCATCGCGGTATTCATTAGGGGTTCTGAGCAGTGAGCAAATATGTTGCGACGCGACGCGCGCTATATGTTAGAAGCAGGATTATTTGCTATTGTCAGTTCTGTGAGATGTGGAAGTCAACTTTACTGGCGGCCTGCTCGAAGCGCTGCTGGCTGCATTTTGATGTTCATTGTTGAGTCGGATCCGATCCGTCAGATTAAATTAATTTATAGAGAAACGGAATCCTGGGCGGCCGCTATGATTGTGCCCGTCGCGGAGCAGAAGCACATCTATGAAAGCATGAATGAATGAATGACGCTTATATTAAATGTTATACAATACACGACACAAGATCCTACCTAAATAGATGTACACATTATTATACAGATCATAAACATACTTATAATTACAGATACAATCATAAATATTATATAAATATAAATACATATTAAATAATGTATAGAAATGTACAACTTGAGAGCTTAATCTTGAGACGGGTTTTAAAAATGTTGTATGTGGGACAGACGCGGATATCCATGGGGAGTTGAGCACAAGTTCCTAAATTATTTACAAACTAGCTGTAGTATCCGGTTTTGCACGGATAAAGGACCAAAGCTAATATTTGTTTGATATTTCTCAGAAGTGTTTTGTTTGTATAGTGATGGTAACTTAAAATAATTCTTGAAGAGTTCTTTGAAAACGTCATCGAAATGTGTTCAGTGGTCAATAAATTTGTGAATAGAGCAACAATTCTAATTTCTTTGGACAGAGAGCTTTACATTTGGGTTGCAGAGTAACTTAGTTCGTAAGTCGACAGGCCGTGGGTTCGATCAGGTATCGTATGCGCATAAATATTGCGGTTTTTAAAATCTTAGTTAAGAGTTGCAAACATACAAAGCTCCCCGGTGAAGGAAAACACCGCGAGGAAAGCTATACACTAACAATACGAATGTGTTGTAGTGTATAAAGGTTAACTTGAAGGGATTGCCTTAGGAAATAAGTCCGCCTTCTGATAAGCAGAAAAGTCTTCTTTTCGCAGCCATTATATTCACCCCACTGCTGGGTACAGGCCTCTCTCATTTACATGATATGAGAGAATTTTAGTCGTACACTTCCACGGTGACCAACCGGCTTGGAAGTGGGTTTCATGACGATGTTTTCGTTCACCGGAGTTTCAGCGGCCATTTATTACAAATTCTAAAGTAAATATTGTTCTCCCAGTGGGTATCGAACAAGCACCTACCGATTGAGAGGCGTGCTCTTACCCGCTCGGCCAATCCGACACGCAAGCAGCCAAGCAGAAAAGTCTATATTTATTTTATTTATTTATTTACACTTATATTATATGAGTTTCACTTATCGATACAGATATACGATTTTCTATACCTTCGGTTTATATATCATTTTATACATTTACACACATACAGGGGTTATGTAAAATATCTACTCATAACCCCTTTTTGAAGTTATGCATATTTTACAAAATATAATTATTTGTCTGCTTCTATACGGGCTATCACTGCATAGTTTTGCATGAGATAAGCATTTTTTTTACTTTTGTATGTATTTTCACACAATGACAGTGAATTACATAATAATATAGGCTTTTCTGAAAGTTTATAATTACGCAAAAACATATGATAATAGTAATGTATAGAATATGACTACATTGTTTATTGTTTTTATTGTATTTTTAATTGTATATTCATCATCCATACGCAGTACACTGCAGTCAGATTCGTCACTTTTTAACATTAAGCCAGTTCGATTATCACAGCGAAGAAGAATCTGGCAAGAAACTTAGCTGGATTTTTTTCAACGTTGGTTGCTCTATATTTTTATTTTTTAAATCAAGGCCATGTAGTACGACATCTGACGTTTGACTTATTTTTCTTTTAAGTAAATTTTTGTGTTGCCATGTACCTTTGGCGAATTTCGTGTTTGTTGGGGTGGCTACAGGGGGATGAAATTTCATGGGAGAGGGATAGAATTTGTGTATATCGTCTGTCACATCGTAAAAGACAAAAAACAAAAGCCACCCGATTTAAATGATTTTAAGTGAATTTTTTTAAGTTCTCGTCTTCCGCTCGAAAAAATGAATTGTTTTCTCTGACGGATCGATAACCGCCCGGCCTGGGCGGATGGTAATTTTTTTCCAGTATTTGTATGTGATGAAGAACAAGCATGTGAATTTTCAAGCTGCAGCCTGGCAACTTTTTATTTTTCTTGGCTCGCGTACAGGGCACCGGATGCACCTGGAGGGATGGCATACAATTTCATTTTATAAACAGCGTACAAACTTTCAGGCAACCGCTGTTCCAATCGGCTGCCTCGCGACAATTTTTTTTATCCCCATAATTTCCGCTCCAGTCCACGTTGGCTCAGTTCGTGTTCACAGAGTGGTTCCACAAAACTTAGGGAGCTCAAATACCACGAGCCATCCGGCTGCCTTTCGGATACTTCAACTACGCGTCATTGCTCTGAATATAAGCACGATGCTTAGTCATACTATTTATTTTTCTGACTGATTATATTAAGTGCAAAACATTAGAATTTCATTTTCAAATTCGTCGAATTCTTTACATTTCCGTCTTTCGGAATAATAACAAATTTTGCTACTTTCACAAAATTTTCAGTTTAGTGACTAAATGGAAAGATTATAAGAATGTATGCGAGGGCAATGCTACAATGTAGAACAAATAAATAAATAAATAAATGAAAATTTTTGTACTTAGCAGAAGATGGACTTATTGCTTGAGGCAATTTATTCCAGTCAATCAATATACACTAAAACACATTAGTATTGTTAGTGTATAGGTTCTTCACACGACGTTTTCCTTCACCGGGGTGCATTGTAATTTTGCACACAATTTTATCCCGTTATGGTGCTTTCCTGCAGATGCATTTTAGCACATTTCATGAGCCTAAGTATCCATAACCGTAAGTGATATTGATTTTTTATTACGGGGAGCCAAAAGTATGGAACCTCTACTTTTGGCTCCCCGTAATAAAAAATCTATATCATTTACGGTTACGTATATTTAGGATCAGGTAATGTGCTAACATGCATCAGCAGGAAAGCCCCTTATTTTAAAATCCGAAAAAATTGTGCGCATACCAGGTATCGAACCCACGACCTCTCGAGTAAGTGGTATGCGCTCACCAACTATGCTACGCCGCAACCCAGTGCAGTATGAACCCAGAGAACAGTATCAACATAACATTATATAATTTAGAGAATGGTGTATGACTAAATTTTCTGATATTATATCAAAGAAACCGTTCTGTGTCCATGAGTGGAACGAGGAACGAATAAACTGGTTGTATAGGAAAAGAAGCAGAATTATACAATGCACTTTAGTAAAATACAGTTCTTTTTTACCCGACTACGAAAGTTGGAAGGTTATGTGTTTGGATTTAACGTGTTTTGTGTGAATGGATGTGCCTACATGTTTGTGCTCCTATAAATGGAAAACGGCTTCCCTGATTTCTATGTGTGTTGTATCAAATCAGTTTCCATAAAAAAAAACTCAGTTATATTTAGGCTGGCGATGTCCTATCGCAATAAAGACTCTCATCTTTCAAATTTATTCGAAAAAAAAACGGTCGTCGAGCACGTGCCTCCGAAATCCTGATAAAATTAATAAGCGCCATCTAGCGAGACTGATTATTAATCCGAGGCTTAATTAGATGAGATGGAGGCGCGAAAACGGCGCGAG
>WYDE02101837.1:0-11648 GCA_009867175.2 Adela reaumurella
ATAGGACAGGCAGGATTAGGCAGTTTATGTTTTTTACATGGTATCCTTTTTTACTTATGTATGTATCACAAACCTTTAAAGTTGAACAAATCCTTCGTCAACTAAGTGCAAGAAATCACTAAGTATCTCATTAGTTTCTAGTTATGAATTTTAAAATTTGCTATTGTAAATGTCATGAATAAGAAATGTGAACATTTGGAATAAATTGAGGTGTATTTGTTCTAATACAAACTAACCCAAAAAGGTTTTTTGTAATCATGTTATTTTAGATGTAATTTAATTTAAAATTATTTGTTGGGTATGAAATAAATTGGCTAAAATGGCGAAGTGGGAAGTCGCCTTTACCGATATCCGTTGCTGTCAAACTTACTAATGTCAGACCCTTACATTTAAAAAAATATATTTCCCGAAACAGATGAATATCGTACGAGCTACAACAGCTGGAACATAACACAATCACCATCGGACACTGTCTAGAAAAATTCAGAAAATAGTTATTAAGGGTTTGAATTTACATTTTTAGTTATTGTCAAGTATATAGGTATGAATTTCATGAATACATTTAAGGAGTTTAATGAATTATATAGGTTATGTTCGAATTTAATTATGAATTCTGTGATGATTTCTGGCACTATTTTATAAGTTACAATAATGTTTCGTTGATTAATATGTTTATGACTTCTTGATATACATTCAAAATGTTTTAATTATAATTTTTTTTCGTTTGGGAAATTAGATAATAAGAAAATCAGTTTAAAAAATAATATACTTACTAATAATAATAATTTTTCTTTTCTCTGTACACCGTGATCAGTTTTCAAAATGAATATATTTTATTTGGTGTAGCCACCGATACCGGGATCAGTAGGTAAAAACATTAATTCGTTTTTCAATGGAAACGGATCCCGGGATCAGTGGATACAAATCGGCGGGATCCGATTCCAATTCAATCTGATCCTGGGATCCGTTTACACAACCCCCTACACGCGCCTCTTTATGTGAATGCATTACAATAACTTGTTTCCTTCAAAATCACAACCCTGATGATTTTGTATTACTTCTCCCAAATATTTCATAATAATTTTCAGGCTCGCTGCGCTAATGTGATTGCATTACAATAATTTGCTTCCTTCAAAGGCATAGCCGTGATGATTTTGTCTTACTACGTTCAAATATTTCATAAACAATTTCGGGCTCTCTGCGCTCGCCCAATTATGTCATTGCATTACATAAATTTGCTTCCTTTAAAAATACCACGCTGATGATTTTGCCTTACTTCTCCAAATACTTAAAAATTTCCGGGCCCGTTACACTCGCCCAATTATGTGATTCCATTACGATAATTTGCTTCCTTAAAAAATACTGCGCTTAGAAGACAAAAGTCTTCTCCCAAAAATTATATAAAAATTTCTGGGCCGGCTACACCCGCCCAATTATGTGATTGCATTCTAATAATTTGCTTGCTTCAAAGGCACTGTGCTGATGATTTTGTCTTACTTCTTCCATATATAAAAAAAAAATTAGGCTTGGTACGCTCGCCGAATAATGTGGTTGTATTACAATAACTTGTTTCCTTCAAAGGCATAGCCCTGATGATTTTGTCATACTTCTCCCAAATTTTTCGGGCTCGCTACGTTCGCCCAAATGTGTAAAAAAAAAAGTATATAATAGGATAGAAATTACATTACAAATACCTGTAAAAATATATAAAACTAAAAATTTAAATTAAAAATAAAATATAACACAAACAATTTTGAATTTTGACTCGCAGAAAACAATTTATAAACTCGTCTAAATTTTCGGAAGGGAAGGTTCCTAGAACGCTAGAGGCGTTTCCCCTTTTTATGTAGTTGCTTTTCATTAATTTGCTTCATTTAAAGGCACATCGCTGATGGTTTTGTCTTACTTCTCCCAAATATTTCATAAATATTTTCGGCATAGGCACCGCCCTGATGATTTTTGCTTCTCCCGAATATCCAACTGCATGTGGAAAATGTTAGATAAATCTAATCATTGTGTAGCTACCCATTTTTTTACTCACACATAGATATAAAATTGTACCTTGTAAAATTTTCAATAGTCTCGCTTCCCATAAGAAAAATGCATTGTAAAGGAAAAGTAATTCATTTATCCGATCCGGCACAGAATCATCTTTCAGTTACTCAAGAATCTTTTTGTAGTGTAGGGTTGCCATAATGTGACTTTTCCCCGGGCGCAGTTTTGCCTTCGCATGGCCCTGGTTAAACAGGATTCCCCCCTTGATCTTGCTACATAACAAAAGATTGCTCTGCTTACCCTAACTGATTATATCGGAACATAGCATGTTAATGCGTCTGTGTTTAAACTGAAAACTGTAAATTCTTTATTTTATTTTATTTATTCCGGACCTGATTGCTTTGCTAAAAATGTTATATGTAAAACTGTAGCAAAAAATGGATTCCAAAGTATTATATAAAACTTGAAATGTGCTCACCAAACTAGTCCAAAGCTGTGATATCGAGTTATTTACTAAATAATAATGTTTTTGAGCGATAACTTCAACTTTATCTGAAAGCTTTAATTTTCACACAACAATGAAAATTAAAACATGAAGATAAAGTATGTTATTTTTGGGTCAATAACAGTTGCTAGCAGGATCCCGTCAGACAAACTTTTAGATGAACGGCATACACAAAATAAACAATATATGGGGAATGCATCCCTTTAGTGTAGAGCTGCCTAAAGTGCGGACTAAGCGCTCCAGCATTTCTATCATCCGCTTTACAAATTCTACACATTCTAGAGTTTGGCAGTGATCGCACTGCCAAACTCTAGAATGTGCTACCCCCCGATGTATTTCCTGCAACGTATAACTTATGTTCTTTCATGAGAAGCCTAAATATCTGTCACTCCGGAACAGCATTCACAGCCACCGTACTAAACCAAATGCCTTGGACTTGTTAAGAAATAAAAAAAATGCGGTGGTAACTAATTGATGACAGAAAATTTAAAAAAAAAATCTGTACAACACAAACATTGCTATATTGGTACAAAGTATTTTAATGCAAATGTGTTTTATTTTTCAGGGGATTATTTCACTATGTAAAGCAAGTGGCGTTGTTACGGACAGTCGGCCACATTAGATTTGCATATGTCAAGTTTGAAGTACTAAAAATTACATCCCACCCGGAGGACTCAACCATCAGGTATCTCTAGTTTTTATATATTATTTCCATAGGTACTTAATATTTTAATAGGTATTATTATTCTCACTGACAAGAAAGAAGGCCATCTACCTGTCCAACGTTGGTTGCTCATTCGGAACAACTGCACTGGGCTCTCAAGACAAAAATCAAACTTTGAGTATAAGGTTCGAACGGGACGTACATAGTTTTTGCCGAGGTTTTTGCACAGATTTCAATATCTCTGGTATTGTTATCCTTGCTTTGTTTTTGCACAGAGATCTAATATATTTATTATGCATATGAAAATTAAAATATGTTTGATCAAAATTTATGAAATCTATCAAAAGAAAAAGATGAAATTTACTAATATGGCTCAATACATACTTACATACATAGCGTCATGCCTGTTTTCCAGTAGGGTAGGCAGAGACAACGGACCTTAACGTGCCACGATCCTGACACACCTCTGCCGCTTCTTGCACTCTTATAATATTCTTCATACATTCTCATCGGTTACGGGTAATGTGCACTTGCCCCTTTTTGGGAACCTGCTCGATCTGTTCTAGGTACGTGCATCTAGGTTGACCTATCCCGACTCTTCCACTCACATTCGCTCCAAAAATTTCTTTTATTAGTCTTCTATTATCCATTCTTCCAACATGACCGAACCACCGATTCAATCTTTTTTATTTATACTGAAACATTAAAACTGAATATGCAAGATTTTTTTATTAAAAAGCATCAGAAACAAACTTGCTTAAAAATCAGTTCTTAATAGTAAAAAATAACTTTTAAAAACATACAAGAAATTTATACAGTACTTTATACTTGGTTTTAAAAATCATGGAAAGAAAATAACATCAAAATCTTCTTTAGCCGAACTCGACTATGTCAGCCCCTAAATTAATTTTTAATTTATTCTTTGTTTTTTTTTTCATCTTAAAAAGGTCAACTAAATACCTACTCTTCAGTGCAAGTGCTACCGAGTGAAGTCAGGCTTTGTATCTATTAGGTAACAATATAATATCCTACATTATACTTACTTACACATATTTTTTAGAAACCCACATAATGGAAAGATGGAGCGAACGCATATTTAACAATTGCTACAATGAAAGAACGGGTATGAGTGTGGTTGCTGTTTCAGGATGAGATGGCGCGTCCGAGGCATCTCCGGTCTTAAAGTGTTCTTCATGTTCTGGAAGTACAAGCTGTGGAAGTTGAGGGAGGTCATGCAGGATCAGGAGCTGTGAGTTACACGCTTCTATTATTGTTATACTGAACATAAGATACAAAACAAAACCGATTGCTCTTTCGCATGGTCCGCACATAAATCCACTTGACAGCCTCCAAGTGTCACGCATCATACAAAAAAAAAAAACAACTCTCTTATCCAAATTAATAATAGTGCACATGTTTTGTTCCCCTTTACCTTTTCCACACCCTTTCCCCGCCGCAGCTCCAACAACGGCAAGTGCACCGTGCTCCTGCATTAGCCTGCTATAGCAGTGATTGTCGGCTGCAGCCTCGTCATGAGTACATGCGCGTGGCGTGGAAGAGATGGTGCAAATTAACTGCACATTGGAAAGGAGGAAATAAACGCTAATTAAAATACTAATTAAACGAAGATGTTTTTGGGATGCCAAGCTATCGTTTAATCAAAAACAAAAATATATATTTTTTTGGACCCGCCACTAGGGATTCCCCCCTTAATTAAATGTCAATACTATGTCATCCAGCTTATTTTGTGATAGTAAAAAGGAACAGATAATGCAAGATACTGCCACATTATTACCATACAATAAAAGCCGTATCACAGTAAAAATGTGTAGTCCTCACTGAGAATTTAAGCTAATAAAGCATTAATTATATCAATGTAAACAATGAGTCCTGAATACTGAATAAAATGTAACATCATGAGTAAGTTACCTATTATGGCGATATCTGGGTATTTTCATAAATTCAAATACAGATCATATTTGCATTGCCATGTCGCGGTATGTCTACGTATAGCAGTGTCAATAATCACACTAATATTCTTAGCGAGAGCCCGCGATATTAGAATTACTCTGATCGGTTAAAACATTTTAAGAATGGCTTGGCTTTATCAATAGGAGCTCTAAAAAATGGCGCGAATATTGACACCAAAAAATTTTTTTTGTCAAAATGTATGGATATGGCGATATTCAGTTTGGGCGACGATATGGTTTCTCTTAATTTCACCAAATTAATATTACTACATGGATCAATGACGTGGCTGAAACTTGCTCGTGCTCGGCAGTGCTCTAAAATAACCTAAAGGTGCTCCCTCACCGGGAGCATTCGCATGTAATGTAACGTTAAAGATTCAAAGATTACATGAGTGAGGGAGGAGAACCGACCATTACAGTGCGCAACCAGTAAATGATACAATCTGTAATATTTCAAATTAACAATGTCAAATTAATGTTGCCGCACTCAGCACAACCACCACTTCGTCTGACATTGAGGAACTATGCTCAAAATGGAATCTGAAATGTTAAATTACAGGCGAATGCTCCCGGTGAGGAAGCACCTTTAGACCATCCTAAACCCTCTGAGTATATATATCCGTGACAGTGAAGAGAATGAATGAAAATGGTAGTGAATTTACTATAAGCAAAAATATTGTTTTACAGATGGTACGATGGGTTCTCCACTTTTTACGTGGGAGCTGATGGATTGATTCAAAAGCACGTGGCCGACAAGGTGAGAGAACTGCATTTTCTTTTACATATTTTAGTTATTATTTTTATTTTACATGTGATGAAAAAGGAAATTTTTTGTAATAAATATTTTAATTTTATAACAACCGTAAGATTATAATTAAACTCAAATTAAACTTCGAGTTTGTTTTTTTTTATTTTATTTGTGGAGTATAAAATATGTTTATTTAAAAAAATTTATAAATTTATTATGCAACTTTCTGTGAGAGGATTTTTTTATAAGTTGTATACTTTCGTCACAATAAAATAAAATGTATGTATGTCAGAAAGAGAGAGAAGATGTTGGCATGCAGGCTCTTAATATAAACGTTTATTGGATGATATGAAACTCAAACAATAATACCAAAATACAAGTAAGTAACCATAGTTTAAACATAGCATGTCCTAGTAGAGTTTTTATGTATGTACATACTATATAGTTTTTCTTCCATCCAATGGGGATATTATTGGCCTATAGCAATCTCTTCCAGCTCACCCATTAGATTTAAGGACAAATTTTAAGCTCCCATGTAGGACCTATAAGTAATGGCAATCTAGACAAATTGAAGTAGTTCCAATGTTCAATAGCCAGCTAGTTAGGAGATCTTAACCGGTGCTCTGAGAGGTATAGTGTACACTCTTGCCTCTTGGGGAGTGCCAAATGACCAACCAACTAGCGTGTGGTAGACCGCACGGTCGCCTGGGTTGGCCACCATACCCGGTGATAGGTCGTGCCGCCAAACAGTTCGCTATGTTCCGGCATGTATCCCAGAGACCCAATAGCTGGCGGGGCTGGTGGAGGTCATAAGTGGGCCAGTGTCCCTAAAGCTGACTCAATGGATATTGCTTTGGGACTGTGGTGCAGTTAGAACGTGTAGAGCTAAGCTTGCAATGACTTAACCAAACTTATCCGGGCCTATTGCCATTTGAGGAGGGTGTCCATTGAGGTCAGGACCACCAGGTGGCGCCGCCAGACTCTAATATGCACTATGTTTCGGCTCGCTGAAAGATCTCGTAAGCCAGTCTGCGATAACTAGACGTGGAGGATTGCTAGTCACTCTCTCAACCACCTATCAATATTCTGTAAGATGCCTCCAGTGACGCTTTTGAAGCTCGCTCCATGTATGAGCTTAACATTGATCTTGGCAGGCTTAGATTCTTGAAAATACTAAAGAGTGACTTCGCTTATAGCCCCCTTGCTCCGATTTCCACAGCTAAGAGATCAGTCTTGAAAACATTTCTCACTATCCAGTCTACGAAGTTGCAGTACTTGTTAACTTTAAAGTTGTGTTCCTTCGGAATGTTAGTTTCCCATGAAACTGTAAGTTCAACAAGCACTACATGCTCAGTCACCTTTCAGAATTTGACTACGTCCGGTCTGTATGCTGTGGCACAAATATCTGAAAGCCTTTGATATATATAATTCTAGGTGGGAGGACTGACAGTTAAAGCCCGGTGAACAGGTCCTCTTGGGACTATAATATGTCCTATCCCGGGGAAAAACTACGACTTCCCGTGTACTCCTTGTTTATGGTTGTCTACTGGTTCAATATTCTTAACGAACTTGAGGACGTTCTTCCATTCTAGATGTGTTACGTCCTCTCTTTGAATTTCATCATCTCCAAACACCTTCCATCTAGGGGTTGCATAAATTACACATTTGATCACAACGTGAACGCTTGTCTTCTCTTCTCCATAATGTATGCAGTGTGGGTCCTCAACGAGTCCCATTATGTGGAGGTGTCTTCGCATGCAGTTATGTACTGTAACTATATGAGTGACTTTTTTAATATTTTCTCTCTACAAAGATGCAGCAACTACTTTGTTCTGCTTTTATTCATTGAGTCTATAAATAACTTGGATTGTCTACATCATTTCTGATGCTTCCTTTCTTATTCGCTAGGTTCCCATGCCCATTGATAATTTCTTTAATTGTCATTTCTGAGATAGGTAGTCCTGGTTCTGGGCCAATGAATTCACTATTTGACCCTTCTCTCGCAAGTTCATCTGCTAATTTATTACCAGCAATGTTGCTGTGTCCAGGTACCCATCCCAGTGTTATTTATCTATTTGCTTTGATTTAGTTTAGCTTTTCTTTACACTCTAATACGAGTGCCGATTTGGTCTCTGCCCTGTCCAGGACCATCCAGGGTATATCACGGATTTCCACTTCAGCGCAGGAGGGATGCAGAAGCCGCCCATAGTTAGCCAGTCATTCTGCATTTCTCGGTTCAACGTGTGCAGTTTGATACCTTGCTCCATATCCTCCTGATCAAAACCTTTCCAAACTCTCCATTAATGGACATATTTCACCCTATATGAATTTGGCGCCCCCTTGAATTGCCATCCGAGGCATACCCTGGTTTGCCCCTCGAGATCCGGGGCTGACAAAATAGTTGTGACGCTAATGCTTGCTGATTTGAGCTGTATATGTATGATGATTCATGCATATAACCACGCCTCTTTCCCGGAGGTGTAGGCAGAGATAATTGATTGCAATTTGACATGCTCCTGCTTAACATCCTTTGTGTCATCCACCGTCATACATGGCTTCATACATGCACGTCGATATTGGTGCTATAAACTTGCCCTTTTCATATGGTGCTGGTATGCCTAGGGTGGTCCTGTTCGATCCTTTCTTCCACACTCACTTTATACTTGTATATTTGTTTGGTCATTCTCTCACCATCCGTTTTGGTCGTTCTCAAAACCATCAGAGTCAAACCCATCAGAGCATACCTTTCTCTATCCTTGTCGCTATGTAGAAGACATTCAATCCACATTTCTCTCTTACACATTAATTCCTCATTCAATCTTTCAAAGATACACCACATATGCTTCTCTACGACCGCAAATCAACTGCTACGAGTATTTTGACAGGTTTAGCAGAGCCATATCAATTTTTATTTATTAACTTACTGCAATAACGCAAAAGTCTTCGGAAGATTTCATTTAGGTAATAAGAAATGTCGAGGGCAAACATCCATTTTTGTGCACGATTTCTTTGTTAAACATTTTTGCCTGTGACAGGTAATGCCGGATCACGATAGCATCGTGGACGAGGTAGAGAAGGCGCCGATCGCCGCGAAGCTCGCGCTGCTGCTAGGCCTCATCCCCAGGAACTACCTAGCGGACCTGTCGCCTTTCTGCTCGGCCTCCTCGGCCACCGAGGGCGTGTCATCGCTACCCTTCAAGACTCTTGAGTGATCAAAACGAGATGTTCTTCAGACGAGTTTGCTTATTTGAATAGAATATACTCATTTTAAGTAAGTTATTTAACTACTGTTCCGGTAGCTTTCAGAAAGCAATACCATTTGTTAATTGAAATGTATCAACTGTTTAAACGGAATTAGCGCAGACTTTGTGCATTAAATACGTTATGTGAGAAGTTTTCCATTATGATTTGGTGCATTAAGCACGAGGTGTGCCTTCTGAATAATCTGCTGCTTTTCTGAATCCTTTTCCATTTTAATGTGAATTAATTTTTCTAATTTTACACAAATATACCTCGCTTTTGCGGATGATCCATTATTGGTAGAGCCTGTCGCGTACCCGCGGGCCGGGTCGGGCAACGGGGTTGCACGCCGCGAGAGCATTTCCGCAAGAGCGAGAGAATTATATAACTGGCAAAAATTTTTAACTGTCTTTTTTTATAAATATGTACCTACTTATAACCATTTATTACTACATTTTGCAATAAAATTCGATTGGTTATATACCTACGTTGTATACGTAATATACTATTACGTTGTATTCTATTATTTATTATTATTACACCCCGATATTCTCTAATTTAACTAGCTCATCCCTCATGTAAAGCGGGGAGTTAATTTCAAATATAAAAGCATTTTGAAAGCACTGGATTAGGCTGCTGGAGGTCATGCCTTATCTGCCAGCCTAAATGATTTATAAGTAAAATACTGTGTTGTTAATTGTACAGTTTTGTTTTAGTACCAAATAATGAATTAAAATTACAAATAATATTTCACGTTTTCATTATTCTATAACTCCAAGTGATTTCCTATAATATATTAATATAGAATAGTGAGCGGCGAGCAGCAAGAACACCGTCAAATAAGAAACAGCATCATCGGGCCGACTTTACCTCAGTGGAAGTGCTCGCGAACTTGAGACAAAACTGTTTAGCTTGCAACTTTTACAAGATGTGACAGTATGACGCATATCCCTTGCAGTAATGGAAAATCCCTTGCTTGGGATGCTACTAGTCCAATACATTTAGACGCATGGCATTAGTGTGAGAAAATATGTACCATACTCCGTGTCAGGAACACCACTAATTTTGGCCATTGACCCCACTGTAAAATGGCTCCATTCACATTTGCGCTGCGTTGAATGATTTTATCTTAAGCCACTCGCAGCTATATTTTCGCATATGTACCAAAAATTACTATGGATGAGATTACATGGTTTAGGGTTTAAACTTATTAAAAACTTATTAAAGAGATATTTTGATAAAAATTCCTACGTTTAATACTAACAATCCTCCTACTATCCTGTCACGATAGTTATCGACTATCCTGCCGGCGGGTGCAGTTGCTATGGTAGAATCCGGGAACGTGAGCCGGAGCCGGCCTTTCGGCCTCACGACGACCCACCGTTTGCGTCCTTGCCTCTGCTTGGATGTTGCGGCATTGCCGGTTGCAACGGTCGGCTGCGGTGGGCGTCTGCTGGAGCAGACGCCAGTCCAGCTCACACCGCGTCCAAGAGCTAAGTGACCAAATCGACGGGCGCGCGCTACCGTCGCAATGTTGAACTCGATATAGAAATTAGACTTGTCGTATGTACAGTCCTATCGTCTGAGAGTGTTACACCGGAATAAGCGACAAAATCGAGCTCTCTCACTGTCACATTGACGCCGACCATAGAGTGAAAGGGACTTCTGTCTATTTCCAGTGTCAGACGGTACGACTGTACTACTACCCGAAAGGGGATGATTCTGTACATGAAACTGAACAACTTTTGTTCTAAGACTTTTGCAATTGAGCAAAAAAAATATTTTTTCTCCATACAATTTTTAAATACCTACTCTCAAAATACATACATCACTACGTACATATAAGTCACGCTGAATCCCGACAATCGGGGTAAACAGAGCAATCGGTGTTGTGCTAGAAGAACTCTAGTAAATTGCAGCACAACACCGACCACCACATTTCGCAAGTTTTCGGACAAGATATCAGTCAGCATGCAAGGCACGAAGACCCACCTACTGCATGAATGGGTAGAAGTACCGTGCCAAGGTGAGACGTGGCGAGCCTGTCGCCGTATAGCGCAGCATCTTAACCTTATCCCTTAGTCGCCTTTAACGACATGCATGGGACGAGATGCAGCGGGTTCATTCTTTCAAGTACCGGCCCCACACGGTTCTCTCAAAATGATAAAGAAAATTCTGCTCCAAATTTTTGGGTGAGGATTAGTTACTTACTAATCCTCCACTTTACCTGAATCCAGAATTAGAGGGACTAAATCAAAGAATATTATACCTAGGACTAAATTGACAGGTAGAATGTTGCTAGCTACGGCAAATTTTAAATAGTGATGAGGACCCATGTCGATTTTGCTCAAGTTGAACAAAAGAGGAACGAACGAAAAGGAAAACGCGCAAGACGTGTTGCCGCGACAAAATGTTTTAAGGAATGAACGACGCGCTTCCCTCCTGTTACGTGTACACTGCACAGTATGTAAAATAGGTGGCAAAATAATAATTAAAACGTATTTAGTAATACTTTTCGTTTTCATA
>WYDE02101948.1:0-11648 GCA_009867175.2 Adela reaumurella
GGTCACCCATCCAAGTCCTGACCGCGCCCAGCATTACTTAACTTCGGTAATCGAATACTGAATATCGCAACACTGAGTCAACAACGCTGACCAAAATTCTTCATATCGTCATTATCTGAAATAATATTAGAGTTTTATTACAATAGCAGTAGTTATTCTAGTAACTGTATCAGCATTAGAAAAATTTGTAAGACAGAATGTAGAAGACAACAAGGTGCAAACTTCAAGTGTGTAGGCAGCCTTGATTCAAGTCACGGTACAGGTAGCGGTATAGGCTGGACAAGATTTCTTTCTACCTCTACATAATGTAAACATTGAGGAACTTACTTAATCATATTGCGTGTTAAAATTTATTATTTTTCTGTGTAACTATGTTGTCGTAATTAACGATATAATAAGCGTTGTTTAGTAGACAGCATTAATATATTAATTCTCGTTGTTTAACACTATCAAAGGATGACTTGCAATCGTCGTTTTTATTTTTATATCGGTCAGCCCGAGTTACATCTTCACACACTTATGGTATTGTTGCTACAATCATATTGTTTGCTTCAATTTCTTTTATCGCGCTTATTAAATCTACAACAGCAGTGAATACTGCGTGCACAGTAAAGCGCTGGCCGCTTGCGATCACATTTACGTCACCCAGTCCAAGCTAAACGTTCCCAGCTCCGGCCTTATTCAGTGCAACAATGGCAAAGAAAAAGGAGCAAAAATGTCAGTAATCGTTGCGAAACAAGCCCCGAGAAGACATAAATGCACAATACATGTCATCAGAAATAAATTGCCTAACGCCGAGATTTACGACAAAGACGCACCATTACAATGAAAACTAAACTATGGCACTATTTCATACTCGAAACCCACTCGCCGTCTCTCTTAAAAATATTATATCGCGATATTGCACCGCATCATAATATTTATCAAGCGCCCACGACGCCTCCGGAATAGTGGAGTGGAGGAAGTCCTTACTGCAGGCAAAACGTTTTAAATGTCGCCGAGAGAAATAGTTGTGGTAGTCACCCTCGCGACTTTAAATCCAGCGCGAATATTCACCGATACACTCACCCGATTCCATGTTCAAAATGGTGGGAACACCGAATTTGGCCGCTTGCATAAAAAGGTGTAATTATGTAATTTGCAGCGAGACAGACAGACATGCGTTGTCGGATACCGCGAGTGATATCATTATTAGCGATCTTATTATCTCTAAGTACATTAATATGGCGGCACCTTGAGTAGTCGATAAATCAGTCTTCTCACGCGAACTTAAATTTACACTTCAGTTCTGTCTAATTTACTTATCATCACTTCATTTCTTTCATGCGTTCATTTCATACGTTCCTACGTGCCCTTTATTTCTGAAGAAAAAGTAAATGTTGGAAAAGTTTAACGCTTAATGCAAAATGTAAGGATTTTCCCTAATCAAAAGCACCTTCATATAAAATGGCACAATACAGTCAATTGAATTAAAATTCTTCGTCGTGTACTTGGAAACTACCAACAAGGAATGTAAATTATTTATATACAGCTGAAAGGAAACTGGAAACGACATGCACAAAGAGATCCGGAAGAGTTGGAAACTGGATCACCTGCACGCCTCCTCTTTAGCGCGGAGTTGCCAATAGTTATGCAGCTACCGGTTTAGAATCAATAGAGGTTGACTTTGAATACAACTTCAGTCAGGAAGTGGTTCCATAGAACATCGAACAATAGTCGTTTTAAACTGTAGATGTTTGGGTGGATCTTGTCTATTTCGGATACTTCCTTACGCTTACAAATGAAATTAAATATCTATGTACCTACCTCTATTGGATAAACTCGTATTATATTACGTAGCAATAATACGGATATAGTCTGATCAATGACAATTCTTTGTCATGGCGTTTGTTCGTGTGTGCGTTTTTTATTCCGTATGTTTACTTCCCATTTTCGATAGCAAAGAAATGCTAAATTCAAACCGCTAGTGACCTTGAGATCAATTGTTTTTTGGCTAATTACTAAGATGTATATATGTTACGGCTAATAGCCGAAGTGCGGTTACACTTAGGTTTGGTCGGCTAAAACTTGGTGCAGCCGGTAGCAGTAGGCTAAACTTGGGAGTATCATATTTATTATTCTACACTACTCAGCGAGGTGGTGTAGAAAGGAATATGTTTCGGCTCCTTCGGACCATTATTTAGCCCTATGTTAAATTATTTTTTGTGGTAGCCAAAACATAACCCTTGGTTAATTTGCCATGACGGTGATACGCATGACGTATCGCCATACAAGGAGCGAAATCGTTTATTGGCGCTGACTGTAGGTACGATCAAAACCAAAGAGGTAAATTTGTTCCATTCATCTTGATTAGCCCTTTGATAACACATTTCCAGAAATGACTTATCAAAGAACTCAATCGCAGTTGCACCGCACACGCAACAGTAGCCTTTTCCAAATTATAAACAATGATGTGGTGAAATTTCGACCACTGCTCCTTTCCGCTGCAATGACCAATTAGAAAGCCATAATTGAATAACTGACTTAACATTTCTGAGACTCTGGTATCCAAGATTGAATGCCCGCTGAGCACGGTGAGTAATCGATAGGACACTTGCATTTGGCAACCAAATTGATTCTGTGGTCACTATTGTTACACCAAATAGGTCTATATTATGTAATGCTATAACAGCGATCACGTTTTGGACCTCATTCAAGTGTGTAATAGTGATTTACTCTAGTGATTTCTGTACTGTCTGCTTAATATATTCTCTCTTCCTCTTGTGTCATCCATCGCTTAAAAACTTGCTCAAGATCTGAGGAGAATGTTTTTAATGCACGACTGAGCATAGTCGCGACAAGATGTTATATAGATAGAACATGTTTTGTTAATGCCGACAACGGGAATGGTTTTCTCGAAACAAGGATGGTCTGGAATACTAATTTGGTTAGCTGTTTCTTTGTGTAGAAATGAGATTTGTAAACAGTACTTAACTTTAATATGGAATTTTAACAATCTACTTCTAACGAGATATACGGTGTTCCATAAATTGTTGCGATGGTCAATTACGAAAGTGTACCAATAACGTCGTTACCATAAATACTGCTCTACTTCAAGTACTTGCATCACCGATATTTAGATCACTTTCATATTTAATCGTTTTATTGTATCTCGGCTTCCTATTGTCGACGGTTGTTTCGAGTTTTGCATAATGTCGATAGTCACGACATGATCTCGTCTACACTTACCGTTTAATGTTTCAATCTTTGTTGGAGCCGATAGATTGATAGGTTAAGGAATTGTGATATGCGGCACAAGGACGACGTGTTTTGGGCTATTTGCGAGCAACAGTCGTGTGGGACAATCCAAGAGTTCGTGTTCCTCTGTCAATTGTCATAATTTATATTATCGAGATTAGTACGAAACTATTTTATCATTTATGGATTTATTGCATAAGTGTAAAATCTGCCACCATATTTTTTTGAAGTAAAGTATTTTTCTGATATAAAATGGCGTATGAAAATAGTTAAGTGTGAACTAATAGAAGTAACCTCAAAATGAAAAAAAAATCATAACAGGTAACTTAATATTACCAAAGTATAACTGAAAACAAAAAGTTCTTTATTAATAATTAACAAATCAAACACAATATCTTAATCATCATGTGCATGTGTAAGCAGTGGCAAACATTTTGTAAACGTGGACTAAGTTGATGTTGAAAAAATTTGTAGCGAAGTTTCTTGCCAGTTCTTCTTCGTTGTGATAATAACTGGCTAAATGTAAAAATAATGTAAACATATGACAAATCTGAGTGCAGTGTACTGCTTATGGATGATGAATAAACAATACAATATAAGAAGAACGTAACTTTTTGTGTAATTAGCTGCTATGACAAAACACAATAACTAGCCTCAACTACCGTTATTATTAGCACAGGTGCTTAGAGAAGGTGCCTATTGAAATGATTGCGTGTTTAAATATTCGTATTTACGTTGTTAGTTGGACATGCTGAAACGCAAGCATCATGGAGATTTACGAATAGAGCATAAGCATCGGTGGTTCAGTGGTAGAATGCTCGCCTGCCACGCGGGCGGCCCGGGTTCGATTCCCGGCCGATGCATCTTTTTAATTAATTTTTTTATTTGGCATAACACGTGCCAAATAATAAAAAATATTTTTTTTTTAAATATAAACACTTTTAAATAAAAAGAACAGAATTGAAAAAAAATATCCTTTTCTTGGCAATACATAACTCTGATGTTTCTTTTCACATTGATAGATTTCCTTATAAAGAACAGGGTTGCCTAGAGAACGAGTAGGTAAAGCGACGGAAGGAAGATTCTAGGCGGTCGTACCCACCTATAAAAGGACAATTCAAGTGTAAAATACGCAAGTAAACTCAGAAACAGTTGTACTGACACATTAGAAAAAAATATATAGATAGGTAGATGGAAAGAGATACTAGATATAGCTACGAACTTATAATTTGATCGAAGAGACTTGGCATTAAAATGATAGCGATAATAAATAAAAATAACACAATACGCACGATAAGTAAACGTAAACAGATATCATGACGCCTCTTCCCCGGAGGGGTAGGCAGAGACTATTAAAAGGCATTTGACACGTTCCTGACTTGCATCCTTTGCCTCCTCCACCGTCATACCAGTCATGTTATGACGGTGGACGGTTATGGGTCTGCAAACTTTCCGTTTTCTTGGAAAAACCTCTATATTCTAAACGATAAAACATAGAATATTTTTTCAAAATTAGATGCCTAGTCACCTAGTATGTTCTTTAAACGGTCAACCCTTTAATTTGAGTTTTCTCAAAACAGTAAATTTTACATTTAGTGGGTTTTACCAGTAAACCCACGTGTTCGCTGGGCAGGCGCAGCACGACAGCAACAGTTTTATAAAATAGTATTTCTCATCCGGTTGGTTGAGTTGGACGATTTTTTTTTGGTGAATGAGTTTGACGAAATACTCCGTTCGATCCATTGATCGCTTACCTACTGCTCATGAAATACGACAATGCTACAAGGGCCTAGATTCTGGACGCGGCAAGACGAGGAGCATGCCGTTTGTACGTGTGGACTTTTCTCGTCTTGCTGACAAAATCCATAAATAAAGAACACAAATAAAAAATAAACCCGATGCTGTAGAAAAATAGGCCAAGGTTTTCATGTTCTCGCAATACAAGGCCGCCAGTCTTGTATCAGGTTTCGCGATGCTCCCTCAGTTCCGCCAATCCGCGAAGTTTCTTGCCAGTTCTTCTAGGAAGATGAAATTTCATGAGTGGCGAGCGATTGATAAAAGAATAAACCTACATAAATATCTAACATAGTGGACGTTGAAAATTTTCCACCAAAGTTTCTTGCCAGTACTGGGAAATTAAAAATTGGTGTTTGGCGAGATATTGGCATATACGAGTACATTGAATTAACGTACAAAATTTCAGAACGATCGGCCGTTTAGGAGAATAATTCTTGCCAGTTCTTCTGGGATGTTGAAAATTAACTAAGAACACTCGATCACCTCAGCTTTGAAACAAAGGAAACTAAATAAAAATAGGTTGATCCGTTTGGGAGCTAAAATGCCTACACAGATACAACTTATAACATCCCTCTTTTTTGTCTGGGGTTTAAAAGTCACGCTTCTCGTCTCGTCGCGTTCGGAATCTAGGCCCTGGCTATGAACCACCTCGACGAAATGCTCTTTCTATTGCAAAAAACCGCTACAAAATCACAATAACCTTCCTCTTTTTTGTCGGGCGTCGTTAAAAAGAAGGTAGGAATTTCTTAAGAATCAGCATCAATGTCGCAGACAATCAAAATAACTTTATTGATATTATTTTCTTTATCCGTGTAATAATTCACGACTGACATAAGAGCTATATTAGACATAGAGTAAAATTGAAATAAGAAATTACACATTTTAGAAAGTTTGGTTCTCTTAGCTGAACTGTAATGAATGAGTGAAACGAAAATGAAACAAGTTTTCAATGTGGACAGTGGGCCGTCCGCGGGCACCTATTCCGAATTACAAAGAAAGCGAGAAAGTAGAAAGTATGATCGCGACTAGGTTCTCGTTTTCTCGCAGGCAAACGATTCGCAAACAAAGCGAGGACGTGACGAAGGAATTTGGCGGTGATTTCGTAGATACACAATACCAGAGCCGACTGTCATACAATACTATCTATGTATAAGGCGAACAAGCCATCTTAATTTATTTCGTTACTACACAGGGTGTTATGTTCATTTCCGGTTCCTAATTTTTTCTTTATGTAAAAAAAAATTGTCCAAAAAAAATAGAAAACGGAAGGGGTTGGCTTTTAGTATAGTCTTAAAGAAAGCATTTATATTACACATACATATATACAATTTATGCGAAAATGAGACTGAAGGAGTATTTTTAAAGCAAAAATTTACTGTTTTACGTCCAATGAAAACATATTTTGTCGAATATCTCGTCAAATATAAATTTCTGAGAAAAACACCATAGAGTAAAAGTACCTTTTTTTATATACGATACGATATATTCGACAAATACTACCGAGAAAGAAAATTTCGAAATTCAACAAAAATTACGAATGCCCAATGATTTTGAAAACCGTCGCAGTGTGCGCCCCAAACTTTCATATCTCTAGAAGTCGCGGTCCCTATTTCAATAGATTGTCGCCTACTGCATATTTATTTCTATCTTAAAAAAAAACCAAAGCGCGATTCCTGGGGGCTACTATGGTAGCTGTCAAACCACAAAATAACATAAAAAAATGTTTCATTACCATTCAACAATACAAATTTAATTTAAATTAATACATGCAATGTATAATTAATCATTATATCATAAATGATATAATTCAGTGTCCAGGTTTATGGCCGTTTCATTATATATAGGGTAGGTGTACCGGTTTTGGCCACCGCACCGATGGTGGCAACTTTGAGATTGAAACTCAATAATTGTAAACTATGGTATAGGTACCAAAAATTTGTTTCTTTATTCCTTATTGACTACCTGTCAGTTGACACGTCACAAACGTCATTTGGCGAATTTATTCTTGAAAACGATAAGACACCAAAGGTAGTAATCCTTAAATATATTGAAATTCGCTAAACGTCGTCGCTGCAAAACACGTCGATATGAACGAAAAATTACAGATGGCGTTTGTGGCGTTTTAACTGACAGGTAGTCAATAAGGAATACAGAAACAAATCTAGAATACTTCTGTCAGTAATTAGTATTTTCTTATGATCGAAAAAATTTATAAAAAATATCCTAAAAACTATACACTTATAAAAGTCCTGAAATCACAATAAAGGGTCAAACGCCCATTCGTCGACCCCTGCCAAGTTCATCGGACTCAGCTCTACGAGCACTGTCGTCGTCTGACTCTGAACAGCTCAGTAGGTCACGATCTGTCGGACGACGGCCTTAGGACGCGCCGACGACGTTTTTATGACTGTTATCCAACCGATCATAACTTCCGAGGCAACGACTGGTCTTATAATGGCGCCCCCATACCATATTTGAGAGGCGAATGTTGATCAAGCCTTTGCCCAACCTTTTGTCGTTAAATTTCGCCGAACGCTTGATAACTTCCCACACAACTCCACACACTCCATGGTTTACTGCACGCCACATAACTTGCCAAACATTTGGGCAAATGCCAAGATGGTGCCTGCATTCCAAGATGGCTTCTAGGTGTTGACTGAGCAAGTGAGCAGTCCGTGAGTCAGGAAGTCAGGACTCGCGCTGCAAGAGCGGGCGGCACGCATGCGTTCTCGCGATTTCTCGAGTTCTTGTATGGGGACCCCCTTAATTTTTAAATGTATTTTATGTTTACTATTTGTTGTTCTAGTGAAGACAATATTATGCACACTCTGTGAAAATTACTAGACTGAATGTATTGCCATTAATAAGATCGAGCAAAAAACGCCGAAAGAATGTATGACCGAATTTCTTGTATGGAGAGCCCCTTAAATATTTCGTTTATTTTATTTTTATTATTAGTTATTATTGCGGCTATAGGAGTACATGCGTTGTGAAAAGTCAAGTACCTACTTACCTATTATGGTTCAAAAGATACAGCCCTGTTCCAGACGAACAGACAGACGGACAGACCGCGGAGTCTTAGTAATAGGGTCCCGTTGGCACCCTTTGAGTACGGAACCCTGAAAAATAAAAGTATTCCAATTATTAACTAGTTTTACCTAGTTACATACGTATTATAACTATAATTTTCTTAGTACTCGTAATCATAATAACATGTTCGCATAACTACGTAATTTATTCTGCATTTGACGTTTCATAAATTATAATATTATAGCGATAAGAATTTATGTTTGAATGGAGTCGGTATTCAGGCAATGAAACGCTCCGGTGAATGTGAAAATAGCCTCGATTTCAGCAGAACGTTTCCGCGGTGAAAAACTCATTGGTGAGTGAGGAGATCGAAACGCGAACAATTTAGAAATTGACAAACAAACAAAGAAACCCAACTCACAAAAGCGCAGACAATCTAAACAATAAACAGTCAACAATGCAGAAACGGCTAAAGAGAAGATAATGAATATGTAAAAGAACAAATACAAAAAAAAAATTAGAAAGCAGTAAATTGGAAATAATAGTGTTAGAAAATAAATAGTTCAAATGAGATAATATGTAATGCAGGCGACTGCCACGATGACCTTTCATTCAGTAAGATTGATCAAGGCAGCAAAACTGGAACTAAATCATTAAAATCCTAACTCGAAATTGTAAATATTCCGTGTGTCCTGGAGCCTTGTGACTTTTCTCGGCTGGACGAAAAAATGCATTCGCAATGGTCTCTGGTTTCTTTTGCTCTGCTTCGGGATAGGTCTTTGATGTAGGATGCCACTTGTGTTGAAACAGTGAAAGAGGCGCCGAGCTACTCTCAGCTCCGACAAAGCGGAACATCTCCACCGCAACCAATAAATATAGAAACCTCAGAATATGAAAATAGTAATGAAGAGTTTAAGTTTGTTGAGTTTGTGGGGATAAGCTGGGTCCGTGGAGCGTGTTCCTGAAGAATCTCAATCAGGTAAAACTGTAGGTCCCTTCCCTCCTAATCTTACTTGGTGGTAGGGTTTAACCCGCCCGGGTTGGTACCACCGCACTTAATGAAACGTCGGTCGAAACGGCTATGTAAATAGTTCGGGTTTTCCGACCAGTTCAGTGTAGCCGGCACTATCAAAGGGGGAAGCATTGACATGGCACCTAGTTTACCCGGTGTTATGGGCTCACACACGGACGTTGTAGGTGATGTAGCCAAACCGTCACAGTTTCAATAAAAAAAAAAAACTTATGAATGATGAAAATGCAATATGCAATGGGTGTACTACTCTCTTCTCCTTGTGTCTGCTGTGTCTACGCGGTCTCTAGGTTTGAATACGCATGAGCAACTTTTTACGATTCGTCATTTGCGGACTGAAATGTGAAAGGTCAGCATGGTAATACGAGTATTTCCCGATTGTACGATATTAAACCACAAACTCCTCTGTACAATTTTGTCCTTTATAAGCTTGCCCACAACACCACTCTTGATTGATTTTATTGGGGTTAATTTATTGGCTTTAGTTTTATGAAAAACATTTAAAACAAGTACTTGGATTTTGTGGTCCTTGGCGTGGGCTTTTTGGGGGAATTTCTCATGATGATGGACTGTGAAATATTCTACTATTCATTTAAGTTGTGTTCATCATGTTGTTTGTGTGTTTTTCGTTAATATGGGTAAAAAAAATGTACTTGAAATAAACACTATTATTATTATTTATACTTTTATTCACATTCTTAAAACAAATTTTGTATATATGGATTGGTAAAAAAAACCATAAAACATATGTAGAAAAATAATAAAAAAACGATATTTATTATTATTAAAAGTAGCATTTTGTCAAGTTACATATTTGGTGCCATTTTTATTATGTTATTACCCCATCATGGTTGGTTCTCACCTCTTATGTCACACATATCGTGAACCTTGCTGCGAGCCTAAGTCATGTCAATCCTTACGGAGTATGGTGCCATGACAGGGTAATTCCCTTTTTCAGTCCGACAACAACTAAACGGAAAACTGTTTTTCTTTTTCTGTCTTTCTGTTTCTAATTTAGGTAATATAGTAACATTGAAGTACAACCACTGCTTTGCTTACCTCGGATATCGTAATTTAGCATGATGGTACCTTCGTATTCTCAGGGGCAGTAGAGAAATATGTGCTTAAAATTTTCTTGATGAGCGTGATAAAGTACGCCTACAGACGGATGCTGGGGACGCACGCACGCACATACACATAGGGACTAACGAGAATCACTTGGTCAGAATGGGAGTAGTTTATGTATGAGTTATTTAGATAGATGAATGAATGAATACTTTATTGCACACAAGAAATTACAGATAGAAAACTTGATAAAAGAAGACAAGGAAGTGCAAAGGCGGACTTAACCCTAAAGATTATTTCTGCCAGTCAACCTTTGAGTGATAGATATGATTGTAGAAATTATAACGGCATAAACAGTTGCCTAAAAGTGCCTGAATTTGTTTTTATAAAATCCAGCTGCACATATACATAAATTTTTCATAAAGAAACGCTTACGGAACCCGATCATTGTTTTTTTTTATGGAAACTGACACGGTTTGGCTACATCACCTACAACGTCCGTGATGTAAGCCCATAACACCGGGTGAACTAGGTGCCATGTCAGTGCTTCCCCCTATAAGAAGTATACTTTTTTTATTAGAATTACTTTTTAACTAAGCACCAGAAGAGCGTCTCAAAATTCTTCCTTCTTCCAAGACGATGTGATGTGACGAATATTTGTAATGCAGTGATAGTATCTTAAATCTAATCTCACTTGGCTACGCTCCAAATTCTCTTCGAGAAGAGCTTTGAAAACATGTCAGTATGTCGCGCGTCGTGACGCCGCGCGCCGTTTCGTGTCGCGCACGCTTTTCACTAAACATTTTCACGTTGAAGATTCTCGCCAGAGACAACCTTCCCACACTTTTCTTTTACGCGTTGAATTAAGGTGCGCTTTTCACGACCTTTATCGGCTGCAGAGCCTTTTACATTTTCGTATTCCCTAGAGCCTTTTCAACTTTTCTTTCCTGAAAGGAATGCCTTTTCGCGCTATTTTGTAGAAACCTTCTAGCGCGACTAACTTCGAGTGGTATCGTTTCAGAATTCAGAGTGAAGCGGTTCCCTTCATTCGTTATAGGAAAAACGTTCGAACAGTTAACCGATTTTGCGCGACTCTTTTTTTCCGAATGCATTTAAAAGTTCGCACTGCGCCATTCATGACCCGACATTCAATTGTTTTGGGGTGTGAAGAGCTTTTCATGTTTTTTTTGTTTCCATACGCGATTCTTAACTCGAAAAATCGCGTGCTCCACTTTTCCTAGTCACGGCTATATCGGCCGATATTTATTTGTTTTGTTCCCATGTTCCGCGTGATCATACCGTATTTGAAGAATGGAAGTGTTGTGTGTGCACTCCGTTCTCGAGTACTTCCCGATTCAGCAATTTTCAAATTATTGAACGAGATTCTCTTGTACCACGTGGAGCCGTTACTTAAAAAGAATGCCTCCACTGCATCTCTTCCCATGCATGTCGTAAAAGGCGACTAAGGGATAAGGACAAGATGCCGTGC
>WYDE02102059.1:0-17628 GCA_009867175.2 Adela reaumurella
TGCTTTTTACATGGCTTGTGAAAGTTTCACTTGAAAGTTTAATAGATGATTACATACCTACATACATAGCTTCACGCCTGTTTCCCATTTAGGTAGGCAGAGACAACGGATCTCCACGTGCCACGATCCTGACACACCTACGTACCTACTTACTAGTATATGCTTAATTAAATGCCTGTTGTCTACATTTTAAATGTCACGACTGAGTTTTTTTTCATTGAAACCACATGGATTGCTGGCTAAATAATCTAATGAAACTTTTCTGGTACCAGTGATGGCAGCCTAATACACCTTGATTAATTAGGTAGGTGCCATGTCAGCGCTTCCCTCAAATCGAGCCAGCTACACTGAACAGGACGGAAAACAAAAAATATTTCATGAACTATTTAACGATGAGTAAAGTTTATTCATAACATATCAAAACAATGACAGATAATTAACTGTATATCCAGGGTGCATTAACAACAAGTGTGTACCTACTGTGTAATGTCTATACTACAGTCTACAAAAGCTGACTGATTTGTAAAAGTTAAATTTTTTCAAACATTCGGGAAAAAATAGCTATAATTTTGCAAGGGGGTAAGTTCCTTACCCCCTTGTAAAATTACTTCTATTTTTTCCATCCTTTTTTTACATCCTTACCGTAAGGATGTAAACGGGAGTGTTTGGACATACCTACGAGTAGAACAGAAAAGTTTATAAAATATTTGTGCATCAAAATTTTTCGATTGATAAAGTCATAAATATATAGACAAGAAATTGTACGAATAGTTCACTAAAATATGAAGAATAAAGAGTTCTAGTGCTTAGAAGTAAAAAAAAAACAAGAAACACTCTTTTACTGCAACATTGAGAAAGGAATTCTAAGTTTTATTGCTTCGCGAATTATTAATTAAAAAGTAATAATAATTTCGGTTGCCTATTCAGGCAATTATCGAAGTGTCAGATTAGCCGAGCATGCAAGAGCACGCTTCTCAAGTTCGAGGTGCGGGTTCGATCCCCACTGAGATCAAAATATTTACAACTTTAGAATTTGTGCTAAAATGGCCGCTGACACTCCGGTGAAGGAAAACACCCTGAGGAAACACACTTCCAAGCCGGCTGGTTACTGTGGAAGTGTATGAATAAATCATCTCATATCATGTAAACGAGAGAGGCCTGTACCCAGCAATGGCGCGAATAAAATGGCTTCAAAGGAATAATTTCGCTTTAGAGATCGCCGTTAAAATTAAAATGTAAAGAAGCGACACAAAATACGTCTCATTATCGCAAGGAGTTTGGATACTTGCTCTGTGCATTATTGCAACAATGGCATGTAAAGTTATGTCAAACTGAGGTTGACAGTTTCACATGACAAATTTATTCAAATCCGTCACCGAGATATCATAACGTGGCCATACTCGCATTCGTCTTTAATACTCTCCGGAATAAAGCAAAGAAAATACAAACAGCAGTCAAACAATAATGCTTTTGGTGCCGCTAGTTATGGATTTAAAAGGTGTATTGTACGCTCGGGGTCTCGATTGTACAACATTTCAATTTGGAGATCCAGTTACTGACTTGCTCTAAATCTGTATTGTGGGTCCGCAAGACCCCCAGCCACGTACACTCAGCTAAACACTATAATATTACAAATTTATTATTTTAACAGCATTCTATTAAATTTTTCCAGATTTCGTAAATAAATATAATAAATATAAGTTTAGACTTTTTTTATCATCTTTACTCGCCAGCACAAGGCGATCTCATTGTCGAAAGCAAACGCTTCCAGTCAGTCTTTTTAGTCTACAGCGTATTTGTAATTTTAGTGTTTAGGTTTCCTCACGGTGTTTTCCTACAGCGGGATGCAATGTAATTTTACATACAATTTGATTAGAAATGTTAAAATCCGGAAAATCTGTGCGCATACCATTTTGCTAACGCCCGATCTCTCGATTAGGAGGCATGCACTCACAAACCAAATTACACCGCAATTAACGAGCCGGAAATAGTCTCCAAGTTTTTTAATTTCCTTCTACAGTCATTTTAACACTGCTGGTCACAGGCCTCTCCGATTGCTACTACTTTATTTGGTCACACTTAATTTCAGGGTGACCAACCGACTTTGTGAATTTTTCCACTTATCCAAAATCAATAGTTTACTTGGAATACCCTTGACTTTAAGAAAAATTATCACTTTAAAGCTTAATATTTCGCAAACGGATTTCTGCATCGAAAATTAATGTTCTTCCGTACCCTGGAATATTTTTTTTAACCTATTCAACTATACCCCACACGACATATTAAAAACATATTAAAAAATCACCCCGCTTTACGTATATGTGTTTTTTTTTTCAAAACTAAAAAATCAAATAAAACTAAAAAAATATTTCACAACTTTGTGGGCGTGATTAATATGTATAACTATTCCAAGTTACAGCTTTTTAGTACACAGAGTCTCTGAGCTACACCGCGGACAGACAGACGGACAGGCACACAGAAGGACATGGCGAAACTATAAGGGTTCCTTGTTGTCGACTGCGGAACCTTAAAAATTATCTCTGTCTCTCAGTGGTTCCTTTGAGATGTGAAAATTCAAATGAACAGCACGATTTCGATGCTGCCAAGTTGTTGGCTTGTGTAGGTATGTCTATACGGTGTCAATAACGCAGGTACTACTACACAAAAGGGGCTGATTCTGTACATAATGATGGACCACTGTGCTCTACGACTTTTACAATGGAGCAGACAAATATTTTGTTCATATAATTTTTAAATAAATGTACCTCAAATGTAAGCAGGAAAAAAAACACTTCCAAAAAATATAATTTTTGGATCGGTTTTCAGTAGCAGAATACTTAATCGCTGTTCAAAAACGTCAAACTAAAAGCTTAACATCCTTTATACAACTCATAAACGAAAAATAAATCCAGTGTCTGATAGTCGATCTATATCTTTTTACGATATACTTCGAAACCACGGAATTGTTTTTATAAAATATATTAATATGTTTCCCCAATATTCAGGGAATTTTAACAGAATTGTAATAGCAGAGACGAGTAAAAGAATACACTGCCAATGCTCATACAAATTTGCGTTCCTCGCAAACAGCTAAAAATTATGTATAGATGGCGATGTTGTATAGCCCGAAAATCGTTATACCAGATGATAAAAACAAGTACTTTAATTTAATTCGTTTGTAAAACCTAAGAAATATTTTATATTTTTTCTTCAATGTGTTCATTAGTTCATATTTACCAATTTCATTTCAATTCAATACTTATAATTGACTCCTCAGGCTTTCGTTGATAGATGGCGTGCTGGATATCGATTCTCGATTTGAAGTATGGAAGTACATTGAAAGTCTATTCTTTTTACTTGTCTCTGGTAGTATACTATATGTGTATGCGTCATTGTAATACTTAATTTTAATTGTAACAAGTAAGTCCGACAAATAACGGTGTTTAGTATCTTTTGCCGTATTTTCGCAGGATGTGCCGGATACATAATTAGATAATCAATATAATGTAAAGCGTAATTTTTACGGCCGCCTGTGTAACGTACGTCGTGACTCTTCGCTTATAACTCAATAACGACTCAATCAATTCACATTCAATTCAATATTTATTTTAATTAAAATTCGTCTACACTTAATTAAATATATTTATAATAATACATTTTTATGAATTAAAAGTCTCCATAAAAATAAAAATTACACAATTAAATATAATCGTAACTTCTTCAACCAAATTTATAGCCGACTATCAGACAACGCACAGGTTAAACCGTTTGGTTAAGTATAGTGGTTACTCAGTACATTACCGAACACGGTTGCATTTACTTTTCACTCAATTGAGACCATAAATGTTGCACATTATATGTTTCAATGACACATTGATACAAAATAAGTACATCAACACAACAAATAAATTAAAGTCAAATCTAAAACATAATCTGACTGTACCAAGAACTCGTCCCCATCACACAGCATGTGTGCCTCTCGGTTAACCCATCGCCTCCCGCTAAACCCCAACCCCCGAGCGGGGACCCGGCTCGCTGCCAACCCCCAACCAACTCCCGGCGAGCCCCCAACATTTACAAGAAAGGGGTAGTTAGCCCCCCATTGTTCTCGGCGGGGTCTCAGGCGACCCCAGGACCCGACTAGCGCGACTCTCAATGAAAATTTAGGCGTTAATTTCATTTACATGCTGACAATTAGATTTTGTCGCGATAGAGGGCTTATAGACGCGAATTTATGGAGTTCCATTTCAGTTTGGGAAATTCGTGAACTAACACATGTGTTAGTTTATTTATTAAATTTAATTAAAAAAATATTTGTGCTTACAAAATTGTCAATAGGGCACGGATACCTACCTAGTCATTTCGCTGAAGCAAGATGAGGGTTGATGACGATTTTGTTTGACATTTTCTTTCAGGCATTGCTTTTGTTTATTTTATTCTTCAAAAAGTATTTATAAAATAATTGAAGCTCTTAACTGCTTCAATTAATAAACTTTATTTTATTTATTTATCACAGTTAGTATAGACGGCTATTAATAGATATATACGTGGCATACCGTCTCCTTGTAGTCTGAGCATTACCTATCACGGGGAGGTTATTAGTTCAAATTCACATGTTATTCTCCAAATGTTTCCGTATTTTTAAGTATTGGTTATATTTAAATGCAAATTTACCCTGAATTCCTAGTTCTAGAAGAAGTCAGCCTCCAACAATAAGTTATCCTTCTCCTTAGAAGAAGAGCGTATATTTATACCTATATATATTATCTCCTTGCTATCTAATACTTCACTATTATTTAGGGATTTTACAAGTAAATACTACGTAATTATAGAAATATTTTAATGGGACAGTTAGCTTAATATTTTTGAGAGGAGCCATACAATCACTCTAGTGTTGGTTTAAAATTACTCCAGTTAAAAAAGCCTTCATTTTAGGTTCAGATGCCCATAAAGTAATTTTTTTTAAAGATATACATAAAAATCTTAACTAACAAAAATTTATCTTTCAACTTTCATTTGCATCACTACAGTTCAGATATCTCACAAAATGTATCACACACAATCTACAATTCGTAAAGCACATTGCATTTTACCAACCATCAGTGCTTCATGACGTCACTCTTCACAAATCTATTCAACCCCTCTGAGGGACGCCTCCGAGGGGAAGATGGCCGCGGCGGCGCGGGGGAGGGGGGACGCGGCCAGCTCGGTGAGCCTCGATGGCCAGACATTTACCACACTTCGGTGTGTACTCTTTCATCTAATACAACCATTCATTACCATAACTGCATCTAACTAAACATTGAATATTCAACCTTATTCAATTAAGATATAACTAAAAATTGGTCATTACAAAAATAGCACTACAATCGTTTACAGTGTTGAAGTTTAGACAGCAAACTATAGTCTGTCTCATACTACTGTATAGCAGTGTCTCTGTCACACAGTGGCATAGTTATTAGGGGCTGCTGTTATACTAGTTGGGGAAGTTGTGCATTGTTTGGGGGATTTAATAGCATTGGCTCCCAGTGTTCAGTTTTCGTTTGCTAGGGATATTAAAATATGTATTATTATTAATTATCAGTCCACCGATAGAACGGTAGACGTTGTTATATCCGATATAATGAGAATATCGAATGTCAGCTGGTTGTTAACTACATTTAAGATCTTAGAGAAAATCATTTTTCAATTTGACTAATAATGAAACAATTATTTTACTATAAATTTGGCCTAATATTAGATTAAAATTACTTAAAATTTTGAATTTTGGGAGTCAATTGGGATGGCACAATACGATTAAAATAAAACTAGGATGGGACTAGCTCCATTTTGTGACGCTGGACCGCCAAACTAACTTCACGTCAGTCATACTTGAGTAAGGTATGGGAAAAGAATTAATATACAAAATCAAACATTTAAGAAAAACAAAAACAAAATAATTAATTTTAACTAAACATTTATTGTAAGAACAATTCTACATCTTAAAACTTGATGAGTCTAAGTGTGCAAGTGTCTAAAGTTCAGTATTTTAAGAGAACTATTAAGAGAACTCATAGTTTTAGCTAAAAGTTATTTGAAAAAGTGAAAATTTGTATTGTACATATTCTTTCCCATGTAATTCGAGTTAAATTAGTCAACAGACAATCCTATTCTTGTAGTATTCGCATATTATTGTTCATTTTGTCGTTTCTGGATAAAAAAACATTTAATAGGAAAAAAATCTTATACATTCTTGCCGGCTCTTCTAGCTAGAGGCTGCATTTGAGTGTGCTATCAAATTAATGCTGAATAAAGTACGGCACGGACTCGCTCGGATCCATATGTTGCTGACACCCAATCGTTCCTGTGTCGTACGGGCAAAATATGGACCGGTCTTCTACTGAGTGTGTAGGAGACCGTACTACCTACAACCTGGGGATCTTCAAAGGCGTGTTAATAAATTGAACAACGACCTTTTCGTCCGTTTGCATGGGGCCTCTCTGAGCGTGGTTTCGTGAGGAGTGGTGTTATTGGCTGTGTCCGATCTTCTTTTGAAGTTTTGGGCACAACCACCCATGGTAGTTGTCCATAAAAAAAACCTTACGTTTATATTACAGGTCACTAAAAACTATTAGTGCTATGAATCTAACTGAAATATCGTTAAAAACTGTCATAAAACAGCGTAGGTAATTATTTTTTTCGAGTTACAAATTCTTAAACAGCAGCTATCTATTTACCAAGGGGAATTCTTTTTAAACTAAAACATAAAATGCAACTTTTTCAGGCGAAAAAAGTACGTGGCAAGCAAGAAGAAATTGTTGAAGAAGAAAATTTCGGAGAGTTCTTCAAAAGTATTCGTTCGCAGTCAAACCGAGCCCCTCTAAGTGACTTCAGTAAACTTTCACGTTCTTTTAGCCCGAAAGCGTTTTACCAGTTTGCTTTTCATTCAAATACGTATTACTCATTTTATTTCGTGTCGGCTCTGAAATGAATACGATATTTTTTAATCTCGTGGAATGAGATATATCGTATATTGCCCGAAGCCTTTCCCCTGCGGAAAATTACTATTTAAATGGTCCGCATTAACTAGGCTTTTCTGGCTGACCCAAATGTCGGCAATAACAGTTTTACCAGATAACAAAGTCTCCGGTGGCGACGCGAGTGAGCACTGTTCGGTAAAAAACACGAATTATAATGAGCACGGGACGGGGTTAATTGAATCCGACACCGACGCCCACCACAAGCTAGGGTTGTCACAAATACACACATACGAGTATTATTTTTAAATTATAGCGGAAACGTAGGTAGGTATACGTACATGTATACTAATTACAAGGTAGATAGATGTACACCAGTTTTGTGGTAACACGGGTGGATGTTGAAAAAAAATCAGCGTAATTTCTTGCCAATTCTTCTAGGAAATTGACAATTGGTGTATGCTACTGACACATAGGATGAACCTACAAAATTTCAGAATCGGCCAAACCGTGTAGGAGCGAACTTTGAAAATTTTCTACGGAAGTTTCTTGCCAGTTCTTCTAGGAAGTTGAAAATTGGTGGTGTGGTGAGATATTGACACATAGAATAAACCTACAAAATTTCAGCCCAATCGGCGGAACTGGTTAGTAGGAGTTGTGCGGATAAACAAACAAACAAAGAAACAAAAAAAAAACGAACAGACATGCACCTAAAGTTTTTGCCCTAGTCGAATAGTAGGCCTTCCTTCGCTCAACCATTAAGGGAGTAGCGATACTTTTGTTTGGTTTTGTTGATTTTTCGAAAAACAATTTTACAGGTAGTTTATAACAAAACTAAGCAGAAAATGTTTGTTTGAAAAATGTTTTGTTGTTGCCATCTTTGTTTGCTGATAACTCAAAAACGCCTTTTTTTATCGTGATGCGGTTTTGACAATATGATGCAGTTTCGTTCCCAATGTGCACTTGTAAAATGTCACCACGATAGCACAACAAAAATCTGAAAAGTGTAACAGTCGTGCAAAGAGGTTCGCGTTCACGCCCAAATACACGTGCGGAGCCGCGATCAAACCAGTTTATGGTAAGAGTGTAAGAAAATGTTTAACCTTAAAGAATATTAATTTTAAAAGGAGCCACCGATCTAAAATGATTGGGATTGGATCCTGTGAATTGAGTACGTTGGCAACCCTGAGCTAGACTTGCGTCCGTGCGGCGGACGCCCGTTCCAGCAGTCGGATCGATCGCAGAGTCGGATGCAAATTTATCGGACGTCCGAGGCGAGCGACTCCTATCTCGTCGCAGAATAAATTTAATAACGTTCTAAGCAATAAATCACCTGGCAATTTTTTTAACCAAACATTCCTTCTCGTCTCGAACCTTTATTTAGTACGATTTGGGCGGGTATAATTCTCCTAAGCCGCTTCAAAAAAGGTGGAATACAAAATTGTATTTACATCCAGCGGCGCGTTTAATTAACAACGCTGCTAATCCGATCTAAAAGAAATTGCTCCAATTTGTAGTAGAGCCGACGAAGCGCCGCAGTGAAAATTATTCCCTGATCGTGGCCACAGAACCCAATTTCCAATTAAAATTACAAATTTTTTATTATTGCTTTTCCGTGCTAACCATGCACGTCGCTTATTAAATATGTATACTACATGAAACATAAAAATTCATATAACCTCGAAAAATTATTAAGCCCAGCCAGGATTTCAACCTGGGTCTCCGGCTATAGCTGCCGGCGCGGTAATCCAACTTCGTTGCTAAGCTGACTGAAAAACTTATAGAAATTCATGAATGGTTTCATATCGGTGTTTAACTTCAGCTCATTCAGCTTGGTAGCGAAGTTTGTTAACGCGCTGGTAGCTATAGCCTGAGACCTAGGTTCAAATCCTGGCTGGGCTGAATTTTTTTTTCGAAGTTTCATGAATTTCCTGTTCCATATTAGTACATATACATATTAAAATTACTAACTTAACTATCATTGAGGTAAGAGCATCAATGTAATGCGCTGACATTCAAAATTTGTCGCAAAATCCACACGAAGCAACCGAACATTCGTACAAACATGCCGAGATCGACTAACTGGCTGAGGAAATTCAAATTTTACGGGAGCACGTTTTGAGTTTTGATCGCCTCGAAGTATGCAATCGCCACATCTTAAGCCCCTACGGCACAAAATAGAGGCATAAATAAGTTACTAACTAGAGGTACTCGTATACAGGTGGGTTCGTTAGGTAGAGAGCGATACGGACGTCGCTATCCGTAGCGAGTTCTACGTTATACGTTGCGCTGCTGCGCCGATGTTGCGAACGGCCTGCACCGTTCCGTACTTACGTCCCCATCAACTTATTCGCAACGGTACCGCGTACTCACCTGCAACAAGCAAAGTAATCATCGTTAGCATACAACGTAACTGGAGCACATTCCACTATTCTACAGCAAACGCATTCAAAGTTCACCATAATATCTTGAAATAGATGCTATAAAGTTTACAGAGTAAGGAGTAAGTACTGCGCCCGATATAACCGTACGCCGTTACTCGGGACTTAATACACTGTAGCGTACTTTAATCAATGCACTGTTTTATGAGTCGAACACGAATAAAGTATTTCGATTACACACCAACACCTGAAAACAGTAAATATGGATGAAATGATATTTTTATCGCCCGTACTGCCGTCCGTCCGGGCGTTAGATATTCCCGGCGAGGTGGCCACCCGATAAACATAAGTATAAGCCTCAAAACATAACCAAAGATAAATTGTATCGATGTTACGTCACTGGGGAGTAAACTTCAGTGTAAAACGTTGGCAATTCATTATTTATGTATGAATTACGTACCTACAGTCCATTTGATTACAAAACGGACTAAAATGACATTTCATTGACATTACAGCGTTACATACACTGCTAGCGATTGAAGTCGATAAAAATGTTATAGACTGTTAACGATTGGATAATATTTTTTTATTTAATAACCAGTTCTTAAGCCCATTTAAGCGAGCGAGTGCTTAGTTACTAAAGAAGAGTTTAAACCAGGCGGAAACTCGTGTGAGTTTGTCGACTCTGAAACTTGCGAAAAATGTAAACGGTTCCGCGAGTGAATGAGCGAGTGAGTGAGCGTGCACGAGGAACTCGGGAGAGTGACTCGCGGAGGTGTTTACACCTGCGAGTATTCCGCGAGGTTCTCGCCAGACAAATTCAATTCATCGATAAAATCATCGACAACACAGCTACATGACTATTTAAGATTTTTGTGAAAGTGGCAACGCTGTAAACGTCACTTTAACCCGTCTTGGTAAACAAATTAACTTTACAACGGAAAAACAGTGGGGCAGAACCCTCGCTGATATTGAGAGGATTCGGTCCACGGTCACCACATGGCTGGAAGTGGGTTTCCCGACCGCAGTTCCTTTATTGTAATATCAGTAGAACGATGTAGCATAAATTTTAAAATATAAGTATTGTACTCGCAGTGGAGAACCCTCGCAGAGCCCCCCGCTTGAGAGGCATGCTCTCTCCCGCTAATCAGATACCTCATTATACGTTATACAGTACTACACGACCGCGCCATGCGGGCCAAGCCGAGGGAGATTGCCGCCGCTCGTGTGTCGTGTAGGTAGGTAGGAGCGGACGCGTTCATATGTTTGTTTGTTTTCAGGCTTGGCGCAAATCCCGAAAGCCGCGTAGTCAGCCGTGCCCACATCCGCGCTGCCGAGTTATGTCGTGTACGTAAAGCCGGCGCAATTTTCCGTTAAGAAAAACAAGAGCAGCGAGCGCGGCCGAGTTTTAATTGTCTATTGGGCACAAATAGAAGTATTCTTAAAGCCCCTATTCTGCGGTACAGCCGCGGTAGTGGCAAGTGCTCGGTTATCCAAACTGAACGGTTCTCGATGTGTACTTTTGAAAGTTTATACGACTTTTTTCCTATCTGGCTTGTAAAGTTCTAACGGAACGGAGTTAGTACGCTCGAGTTAACTTACACAAATTCAAAACACTGCTCGCAGCGCCGCCGATTTCGCTTGTAAAGAGTTTGAAGTTTCAAGTATTTTTTTCACTTGTGGAATATACGAGTAGTATGTACCTAAAATTTATTTTAATTGCAATTTTTTTCTTCCTGCAAATTACTCAATCGTAAAAGTCGTTAAAGTAACGAGTATATACTAAGAAATAGAACCTTTTATAATTTATCAAGTTATGACAAGTAATGCGCGATAAAAGGCTACGAGGAACGGCCAGTAGATACTTAAATTGCTATAATTATGGACATTAATTTATAATAGCTATAATTATGTCGGGAAGGGGACGATACGCCGCTTTCGCCGCGCCGCCCGCCCAACTGCTACGGCGCGCCACCCTCGCGTCGGACTGGGCGGCCAGCGAAGCTCTGCAATTTTTCACTCTAAATGAATTCTTTAAAGCGCCCTCTGCCGACGTCGCTGAGCGTGGGATATGAAACGTAAAAATTACAGGCTGGCACACTTTCTCTTTAACGCGGCAATCAAGTTTAAATAGGGATTTCATATGAATCTACATATTGTATATTACGTACATAACTACTCAACAAATTAATAATAGATGATGTAATGAATTATTTATATAACATATTTAGTATATTTAACTTCCAATTCAAAAGATTAATTTAATTTAACATAAATAATAATAATAATAACATTTATTTTTATAATTACTATATACATACATACATATCACTCACGCTAAATCCCAATAATCAGGGTAAGCAGATCAATCGGTGTTGTGCTGCAAGAACTCCGGCAAATTACAGCACAACACCACTACATTTCACAAGTTTTCGAACAAGATTCCTTATCCCTTAGTCGCCTTTTACGACATGCATAGGAAGAGATGCAGTGGGGTCATTCTTTTAAGTATCGGCCCCACAAGGTGGCTAATTCTCTTTTATCGGCGTTTTACTATAAAAGTACATAAGTAATGTTTTTTTTTTTATGGAAACTGTAATCAATAAGATATGAATTTTCGGCTTCAGGAAGTGTTAAGAATGAACAAATGAACCCTTTCACCCGTACTACCCGCACCCGCACCCGCACCAGCACCCGCACCCGCACCCGTGCCGCGTAGACATAGATGGAGCGTGCGAGCTGACGATTACTGAGCGTTTCTCTGTAATTTATGGCGGGGAATGTAAAGTAAAACTGAGTAAACAGTGATGGATGATTTAGTTGAAAGCTTGTAAATTACTTAACGCCTCAATATATATAGGTACTCGGTAGACATACAACTATTTATATACATAACATTGTATGTAGAACCATAAATAAATGCCGCACAGCACACTCGTTCACACGTTCGCGATAGATATTCATCAATCACAAATTCACACTGTAACTATAGAGTTGTGTATAGTAAAACTTAGAAATTTCAGTAAACATATTTGATAAAAATAAATTATCTATGAAAAAATCTTTTCTATACATGCATATATTATACTTCTTTCTGTGGAAAGGTGGAGACGATCGAGTGTAATTTTGTATGCTCTCGTTATGCATCTTAACGTTTGCATACCGACGAAAACGTTGAAAGGCCAATAAGAAGTCTTAAATCTCTCCACATTTTCTCTTACGTGTCTCATAATTATTACGTAGTAATAATGTATTAGACTGGTCTATAGTCTCACCCTGGATGTATTTTTAGTTGTTGTGCAGTGGGTGTCCGTAGTCCAATCTCTACGATATTTTACACACAGCTTCCCCTAGTGATCAGTGAAAGAATCAGGGACCGGAAATTGAACACGTGGCCATTTGACTCCGTCCGTACGTCCCATCTTCATCTTTAGCAAGTTACTGTCACAGGAATATAGTTATATTATCAGACGATACATTCTAATTCTCTTAACCTCTATACGATATTTCCCCACTTGTTACTATTTAATCCTCCTTATTCAATCCTCCACAGTCACTTTAGTTACATACATACATACATATCACTCACGCTGAATCCCGACAATCGGGGTAAGCAGAGCAATCGGTGTTGTGCTGCAAGAACTCCGGTAAATTACAGTACAACACCAACCACCACATTTCGCAAGGTATTCGGACAAGATATCAAGCAGCATGTAAGGCGATCTTCTTTTGAAGTTTTGGGCACAGCCACCCATGCTAGTTGTCTATAAAAAAAATAAAATAAAAAGGCACGAAGACCCACCTACTGCATGAATGGGTATAGAAGTACCGTGCCAAGGTGAAAGGTGACGAGCAACACGGCACGTAAAATGTAATATTTTGACAAATTCAAGTGTAGTGTACTACCATAAGAATGCTGAATAAAGAAGTAAGAAGTAAGAGAGACGCCCAGTTAGTTTACTTCTTCAGGTACTCATATCTCCTGAAGATACTCGCGACGGAACGAGCGAAACGTACGTAAAAAATTCAAATAACAAAAACTCATATTTTTCTCCCCGCAACAATAAGAACAAAAAGTTGGTGTGACGCGGCGACTAGTGGCTCAGTGGCGGCCGACTGACTGCATTCCTCACGCTAATTGAGGTTCTATGCCCGGGGCGGGGCCGCTGTGGAACCGCTGACTGAGTGGGGTAGACAGAGGTAGCAATAATAAACCCCCTAGATACGCCTTCCTCATGGCGAGATTTACTTTCTTATTAAGAAAAAATATGACAACTCTAAAAATGTAACTCACACGTAAGCAATGTGACCATGAGAAATAGGTCTCCCTCATGTTCCCATTAATGGTACGAGATGAGACTATATACCCGTCATACGCGTAATATAGAACGGTTTTTCTTCAGTAGCACACCTATTGTTGACTTGCGCCTGCTAGCGATTGAGTTTTGTTTCGTCTTGAGAAAGAACTATTACGCTTTTAATGGGGAAGCACCCCACAAATTGTCTCTCCATTCAAACCGAAAAAGCACGACTGGAGTAAAACGCCGGCTGACTATAAAAAAACGTAAAATGGGACGGAAGAAAAAGTGACGGTCATTAATTAGACTTTAGAGGAAGCTGAGTTTTCGAGGAGTGCGTACTTCTTGGAGTGCAGTACGTACTTCGTGGAGTGCTGTGCGTTCTTCGTGCAGTTCAGTACGTACTTCGTGTAGTACAGTAAGTACTTCGTGTAGTGCAGTACGTGCGTTGTAGAGTGCAGTACGTACTTCGTCGTGTGCAGTAATTACTTCATGGAGTGCAGTACGTACTTCGTGGAGTGCAGTTAGTACTTCGTGGAGTAATGTACGCGTTGGGCAGTTTTCTATTGCCTCCTATTCTTATTTATCCTTGTAAGAATTTATTTTTAATTCTGCATATATTTTTGACGAAGTAAATTAAAATTCTTGTATGTCTAACTTATCCAAAACTTTTTCCAAAACGGGACAATAGAAATATTTTTTAAAAAATTGATTTGTAGTTATTTAGGTGCTTATTTTGGTGCTTTATTGAGGTCGTGGGTTCGATGCCTTTTCAGCGCGCAATTTTTCCGGATTTTAAAATCTCGGTAAAAATGTGTGTGCAAACCGTGAGGAAACCTATGCACTAACAATACGGATGTGTTGTAGTGTATAAAGGTTGACTGGTAGAGATTGCTTCCGGCAATTAGTCCGCCTTCTGCTAAACAGAAAAGTCTATATTTATTTATTTATTTTCTGATGTGTTAGAAACACTATAAAAACATTTAATCACTAATCGAAATCTTCGGAGTACATCGCACTCGATGCTTGAAGGCCCAATTACAAAGCAGAATTATGTTCTCCTTGTACGGCAAGTGGAGTGGACCCACCTATTATCCGTCAGATTCCGGGCGACCCGCGCCAGCGCCCACGAGCGTTCGCGTGTGGGCGTGCGTGATAAATACTAAAAGTTGTTATCAAGTAACAAAATGCACTTAACTATTTGTACACACAATGTTTATAAAAATAACAAATTTCGATTTTTATTTCCTTTAAGAAAATCTCAAAAATGAAATTCCTATATATGCCCGTTCCGCTAGAATGTCCATTTAAGGAAATAATATGAATACAATAGTTTAATTTCCCAGTACGAATTGAGTGTATTCGATGCGTTAAAAGGTATGAAGAAAAAAAATATTATTTCTCATAATTTTTTAGATTAGCCGAGCGGGCAAGAGCACGCCTCTCAAGCGGGAGGCGCAGGTTCGATACCCACTGGGAGCACCATATTTACTTTAGAATTTGTGCTAAATGACCGCTGACAAATCACAATATAAAACGAAAAATACAACGCCAAAAAAACGACAAAATTAAATTCGTTTACAGTATTTTAGTTTTTTATTTTATTTCTTTAGAAATAATATACCTAGTTCAAATACAATTCAAATACACACCCGCCAATAACAAATCCAGATAGACAGATGATCATCTTTTCTCTTCAAACAGCACAGCACACGCTACACTAACTTCACTTTAACAACACTTACAAAGGACTGACAACAGTTACGACAAACCGACAACAGCAACAACCGGGGCGGTGACAACCGACTAGCGAGAGCAACCTTCCGCGACTAAAGAAATACACAGAAATCACCGGCAGATATATCCAACAGCTGTCGTTCCAATAAAAATACCGTGCAATCATTATAATTGCAGAGCCAAAATGAACCTTGCTCCATGGAAGATAGTATCGTACTTCTTCCGCGAAGAGGGGTGAGCGATAATGAACCTTGAAACGGTGGCGCGAGGTTGGTTCTAGATGATCGGGATAACAGGTATAATCAGGTTCTGGTGCAGGGTTGACCCGTTTGAAATTTATTAACGAAAAATTATTAAACATACATTTGTTAAACAAAAAATCTTGTTTGGTTACGATTTTACGCAGTGGGTGGCTACTTGTTTACTGAAAACGCCTTTATTTTTAAAAATTGGAGGTTTTTTTTTAACCCGAATATGAAAGGAGAGGGTCATGTGTTAGAGTCTAATGAGTGTGTGTATGTGTGTTACATATGTTTATACTCCTTTAACTCAAGAATTATTATTATTTTTTCAAGTTTTTTTTATTAAGAAAAAACCAAAAATAAAAAATCGAAATACAATGTTCAGTTTATGTACAGCATACCCACCTTTTCGGGTAATAAAGACAGATATTAAAAATAACCAAAAAATATATTTTTTTCCAATTTAAGTATTCATATTAATATAATTTTAAACTATTAGTTCGAGAAAAAAATGAATAAAGACTTATTTTATTGTTTAATTTATATTATTATTTGTCTTTTCTTTAAGCAGGCGTTCTTCTTTGTTTTTAACAATCGCTTCGATTTCCAAAAGATTTTGACATGATTTCAATACGTGTTTCTTATAATAAATAAAGAGACGAGGAGAGATTGAGAAAGAGACGTACCGGGATTTGTTTCGCCGTGTCTCTCTCTAAGAGTACCACGCAGGCCAACAACAACTACAGTTAAATGCTGAAGTTTTTATTCGGTATTTTAAATTTTGGTTACAATTTTATGCAATATTGAATAATTATGCGTTAACGAAAACAAACTAACAATACGAATGTATTAGTAGTGAATAAAGGTTGACTGGCAGAGATTGTCTCCAGCAAGAAGTCCACTTTCTGCGGAGCAGAAAAGTGCATATTTTTACCCGACTACGTAAGGAAGAGTGGTAATGTGTTTGGGTCTATTTGGGTTTGTGTATTTCTGTTTATACGCATTTTTTATTTGTGCGCGTCTTTAACGTTATAACTTATATATAACGGCTTAACAGATTTCGATGACTTTGGTGTCACTCTGTTCGTCTCAGCCGTGCAAGTTACCTTGAATACATGGATTTTTGAAAATTTATATTTTGGACTTACGCTTAAGTATAAAAACTAAAACCCGACTACGCAAAAAATAAGGAATTATTTCTAAAAACAGGCGTAGTCGCACGTCCTCATATTCACGTCTCTCTAATGACGTTCGCGGCTACGTCTGCTGTCGAAATTGTTTCTTCTTGTTTGACGGTTGTTTTGCGTTGTCGGGTTTTAGTATTTGTTTTGTGAGTAGGTATAAACTTTAATATTTTAATAAAACATTCTTGAGCCTTCTTTGAGCGGCGGCGTGTTGGCTTACAGCGCTAGTCTCTGACTGGTGCGCAATGATCTTATGTTCGATCCTCTGTACGGGTATACTTTCCAAGGCCTGTACAGTGTCATACCCGTTGCTCTGGTGAAGGAAAACACCGTGAAGAAACCCTTCCCGCTCCTAACTAGATGGTAGGGTTTACCCGACCGGCGGTACCACCGCACTGAATTTAGGATGGTTGAAACGGCTATGACATAAATAGTAAGTGTCTTCCGTCTAGTTCGGTGTAGCCGGAATGAAAAAAGGAAGCACCCTGTCATGGCGCCATACTCTAAAAGGATTGAGGTAACTTAGGCTCGCATCACGGTGCACGATATGTGACATAAGAGGTGAGAGCCAACCATGATGGTATGATAGACAAAAATATCTTTATCTCGATCGCGAAAGGCGCGCTTTTGGCAACCCTAGAGGCGCAGATGTTCGCTGAGTGGGACAGCTCGCTAGTAGATAGAACACACGTGCGTCGGCGGGCGCCAGGTGCGTGTTCAGACTTCAGGTATCTCCTGGCCGCTGGCCTTGCACCAGAGGTGCGCTTTTGTGACGGTTTGTGTCACGAATTGGTACCGTGCACATCTCCGTACTGCTGTGCTGCACGCAG